>JARFXV010001479.1:75000-254131 GCA_031761425.1 Cosmopolites sordidus | reverse complement strand
GATATCTGTCCCGCCTCTTTGTTAGTTTTGGCGATTTCGGTCAGTCCGAAAAAAAGGAATCGATGAATAAATCCATAATTTTCACGATACGGGTGGTTATATAAAATTAATAAAATATAAATAACACATTTTGGACCATACAGAAAGTATATACTAGGCGAATTGTCCTAAAAGTTCGCGGAGCAAAAATGATAAAACAAGTTTATAGTTAAACAAATGACTTTATTCTTCCGTATATTCTCCCTTAAGGTCAATACATTTTTTCCAGCGGTTCTCCAGTTCATTTAATCAATCTCTGACGTAATTTTCTGGGAGTCCTTCAAAATACTCATCTACGGCTGCGATAACTACGGCTGCGAAAAACGCTTGCCACGTAAGAATTTTTGAGATTAGGGAACATATGAAAGTCAGAGGGGGCCAGATCTGGTGAACATGATGGATGTTCCAACATTAATTCCTACAATTTAGCCATTGCAAGAATGATTTTTTTCTAAACCAGATCTTTTCTCACGAATTTTGCATCTAATTGACCCAAAAGGTTTGAGTAATGCTGTCCTGTTATTGTTTTCCGGTCTGAAAATAATCAATTAACAAAATGCCGTTTGCATTTCAAAAAAGTTGATGCCATAGCCGTTTTAAAATCATAGTGGTAAACCTAAGTTTCAAACATAGTTACAAAACGACGTTTAAAATCTACATTATTCTTTCGAAAAGATTTTTGATCAGAATTTAACAAATGCGGCACCCATCTTGCACATACCTTTCTCAAGCCCACTTCTTTTTTCAAAACATGAAAACACCCATTCAGTTGAGATGTCCATAGCCTTAGCAATTTCACTCAAAGTCAATTATCTGTCATCCATAACCATACCATGTATAGCATTAATTATTTGTTCAGTAGTTGCACTTATTGGACACCCAGAACGAGGATCATCATCCAGGCTTGTACGACTACGTTGAAACTCCTGGCCAGTTACAAATCATTGGTTTTGAAGAAGCTGACTCCCCTAATACATTTACCATATCACTATGAATTGCCATTGCCTTTAAACCCTTTTTTAAAAGGAATTTAATCACTGCACGATTTTCAATATTTTTCATTATAAAAAATAACACTGCTACGAATATTTAAGCTGCTGTTTTTGTACGAATGAATTGACAGATCGACTTGAAACATCACATATGTTCACATGAAGGATGAAACTTGTAGTAGTTGAAAAATGTAGTAGATAATATAGCTCACTTCACTTTTTAATTAGCCTAGAACCTTTAGTTAAGCACATGTTTGAGAATCTAAGTAACAATCCTTAATTTAACTGTAATTGCAGTGTTAAGGTAAAAATGTTTCATAAAAATTAATTCTATTAGGCTGATTAATAATTATCCGCCATTTAATAGGTCCTTCAAGTGAAGAGCTTTTCTTAATTCTTGATTAAAACACAGGTGGCGTTGTGAATTTGCGTAGGTCTAATCTTATTTCAGAAGTGTAATATATGACATTTATAAAAATGAAGTCGTACACAATACAACAACGCGTTAAAATTGTTGAAAGATTTTGTGAAAATGGGCGTTTGGTGAAAAATTTTTTGAACAATAAAAATGTCAAGAAACCGCTTCGGTGGAAGATAAAAAAAGAAGCCTAGTTGGAAATTGGTGGCTATGTCAATAAACAAAAATTCCCGCATTTGGTTGAGAAAAATCCACGATAGGGTTCATGAGAAACCTTTACCTCCTAAACGAGTCCCTGTTTGGTGTGCATTATGGTCGGGAAGTATAATTAGGCCGTATTTCTTTCAGAATGCTGCTGGTGAAGCTGTAAGTATGAATGGTGTACGATATCGTGAGATGACAACTGGATTTTTGTGAACTGAATTGGAAGATATGTACTTCCAACAGTATAGCGCTACACCTCACTCTGCTAATGAAACAATTGACTTATTGAAAAAAACATTTCTCGGGCCAGTTATTGCAAGAAATGGCGTTACTTGACCACCAAGGTCATATGATATGACACCGTTAGACTATTTTCTTTGGGGTTGCGTGAAAAGCCAGGTCTATAAGAATAATCTACAATCGATTCCAGAACTAAAGAATGAAATTATTCGAGAGATAGAGCCATGATTAAGCCAAAATTTCATCCGAAGTTATGTCAAAAGAGTGGGCGTCTATGGAGCTGCAAGAGGTGGTCATTTGGCAGATATTGTCTTTCGTGCTTAAATATAATTCACTATGCTTCAATTACACAGATAAACACTGTTTTTGTCACACGAATTTTGTAATAATATTTGATTGTACCTATCTACTCTCATTACAAATACAATGATAATTTTTCCAGTCTCAGTTTTTTTGTGACGGCTACATATTTAATTTCACTTCATATACGTGTTTATGTTTGAATAACGTAATTAGAAGCTGGATAGCTATCATAGTCAACAAATTTAAATTTATTGATATTCGTTAAGGCTGTAAATATGTCACGAAAGTGTTTAAATGACCCGGATGGTTTTTGTTATGTGTGTGGAGAATTAAATTTTACCTATCAGCGTCGAAATTTCACAATAAATTTTACATAAGAACAGGTATTTTTGATATTTTTTGAGTTTTAGATAGTGGCGAAAAAACCCAAATAAAGGAAAAAAATAGGCTTCTGTTGGAATCGCTAAGCGATCTAGACTAGATCTACCCTTTGCTGTGCCAATGATTTGAACGGAATCAACAGATTACATAAGGGATTGTTATTTGTTTGTTTCACTGCTATAAAGGGTATCACAAATAAGTCGAAACACACCATAAAGTACCCAGACATATCATCTGCAAAAAGACTAATCACACATAGTGCCGCATTGTCTATGCCAATACCTCCAAATCCATTCGAAACTCAAGAAGCTGCTACTAGTCAAGACGATAACTTATGAGATAGAGTGCGACCCAACTTAAGAACCAACTACTTCAAAAGAACCACACTTATTGACTCAAGGTGACCTAAATGATTTGATAGGGAACGATCTTGAAAAATCTGAATGAAAATGTTTTGTTACTGTCGCAAAAAACTTTTCCGGTAACCATATAGCAGAAAAGTACGAAGATTTAATTAACGAACTTTTAATCTTACACAAAGCTTTGAGTGCAATATGGTCTTAAAGACACATAGTTTGGATTCCACCAGGATATTTCCCTTATAAAGATGCGATATCAAGGGAAATGGAGTCCGGGAATGTTAGCCGATTACTGCTGGGGATGGAAAAGAGACCTACTGAAAGCTTAGTACTCGCGAAAATCATAAATATTGTGTATAAGTGGATACTTGTATAAGTGTACGTGTTTTTTCGTATATTTTTATAAATATATATATTTGAATGTTACAAAAAACCTGACATGTTATTTTTTTTTATTAATTTATTCTTGTTTGGTGGCCATAGTACTATCTAAATTAGACAGACGTTTTCTAGTGACAAAACAAAATCATTTTGTAGATCAGTGTTATCAATAAAAAGTTGTTTAAAATCAACGTTGATTCTGTGTTTTATTAAAGTATTAAAAATACCGTTCAATTTGAAAGACCCTTTACAACTTCGTATAGATAGAACAATTAAATTTTCTACTGTTACAAAAAAAGTGTTAGCACACAGCACAACTCAGTTACCATAGCGCTTAAAAATTTCTTTACCACATATAACTTCAATTTTTCTATTGGAACCTAGCGTGAAACACTCACTCAAAAACTCAAAAAGATTTACCGCCAAACACCAAATCAATTTTCATTTGCCAACCATGTTAGCATCATCAGGAAATGATTTAATCAAACTGAATATCTGAATATCTTTCTTAAATAAATATTGAATGAGAGCACTATTTTTGAAATGTTCAATTAACAAAAACACAAGGCACGTCTATTTTAAACAGCTGCTAAATAATGAAAATTTACACAAAGTATTTGTTTGTTAACATTTATTTATTCATTCAAATTAATTGTGCCTTTCAAAGTAGCCCCTCACACTGCAGTACACTTCTTACGATATTTTCTCCAGTCTCCGAAAGAGTTATATTGGACTTCTGGTATTTTCTACAAAGCAGCCAACAAAAAAGAGAACAGAAAAAGTCACACGGGGCCACATATGGTGAATATGATGCTTTTGAAATGGTGTTTGTTTGATTTTAAACAAAAATTTGGCTATTAATTGTTTTGCAACAAATCTTCCAATAATATCTCTCATCTCTTCTTCGTATTATTCTTTAGAGAAGAGACGTGACCAGTGAAAACTCATCCCGTTTGCGTTCATTTTCGGAATATTTCTCGCTCGTTTTTTCTATTTCTGGCTTCCTTTGTTACATATTGAAAAGACGTACCAGTTAGGTCATTAATTTGATCTGTCCATATTTTTGGAGCTCTGCCGCGCGATCTAGAACCGTCCATCTATCCCTGTATCACCAGTATTTCTAGATTATTGCCATTCCTGCAATTAATGTGGCCGAAGAATCTTAGTATTCGTTTAAGAATACTTTTGGATAGCCTTTTCGATTCATTAATCTATATAAATAAAAATGTAAATGTTTGTTCAAAATCTTACATCTCCAAAAGTTCTTCACCGAAAGCTTTAAAATTTTGATACAATGTTGCATTCGAATACGCGCGTGTTTTTATATGTCTATAATAACGATGTCACACCTGTGACAGATAAAAACATGTTTTTTTCTAACGGCGCCATCTGTTGGACATAAAATCAACACACGCTATATCTTCTACATTGTCCCATAACTTACTCGTCATAGAGCAACTGGTGATAGTAGAGATCAAAAGAATATAGTCAATAAATGTGTTGGCAAATGCTAGTCAATAAAAAGATACAGGGTGTTGAAAGTGAAACTAAATTTTCTAAAAATTGAGATAATTAAAAACGGTTGAAGGTATCAGGTTCAAAATCAGGGTAGTTGGGTTTTTAAAAGTGATAAATCCGAATTTGGTACTAGCTTGAGCCTAGTTCCTAGAGGGTACTTGCTACCTACTTTGTGAGGAATTAACTTTCTCACATATTTTACCTCATAAAGTTGGGAACATTTTGACTTCAAAATAGAGAAGAGTCATAATTTCCACGTAAAAAGGTCTCCTTGGTGAATATCGATATCTTACACTGTTTGCGAGATATTCGTGTACGAATATTCCATTAAACATCTTGTCGATGACTGAAAAACATGCAATTCACAAAGTGTGCCTTGAATGTTGTGTACAAATTATTATGTCTTGATGATAACTATCATTGTTTTCTATCTCTCTTATTAAAAGTTTGGTGGAAACAAGTTTCCACCATCTTGAGTTGGTATTATATAATTTGTAAAAAATGCCCAGACTTCAGTTTCCTAACTGTGATTTAAGGGATATGCTCTGCGTTTATGCATAAGTAAATTACAATAGTCGTGCTGTAGATAGAAAGTATGAAGAGCTCTACCCAACCAGAATCATCTCAGATCTACACATTTTTCAACGAACGTTCAATCAGTTAGGCGAAACAGGTTCGTTTTATTACAACAATCCTGGTGGATGACCGAAACGTATAACGGTAGAAAACAAGAAGTGGACATTTTGGTTAGTATCGTGGAAAATCCTGAACTAAGCACTAGGCGTTTAGAGGCATCTACAGAAATTAGCAAATCTACCGTTTCAAGAGTTCTCCATAAAGAAAAATTGTTGCCTTACCATTGTTTGCCTGCTTAAAATTTATTGCCACAAGATTTGCCGGCTAGATCAGAATTTTGACAAAATCTACTGCATAAAAAAAAGACCATATGTTCCTGAAAAAGATATTGTTCACTGACGAGGCAAGTTTTACCAGACGCGGAATTTCTAACTGGCGAAATAATCATTATTACGCACTGGAAAATCGACACCTACCAAGAGAGCGACATTTCCAGATCGAATTTTTAATTAACATTTGATGCGGGATTATAGACAATTTTTCAATCGGACCGATATTAATTTTTTAATTTAATAATCCACAAAGACTGAATGGGTATCAGTATGGGAAGATTTTAGAAAATTATTTATTAGACCTTTTGGACGGTATACCTCTAAACTTAAGACAAGATATGTGGTTCATGCAATATGAGGCGCAAGCGCATTTTACTGTTGCAGTGCGAAATCATTTGAATCAACGTTTTCCACATCAATCAATCCATTGATGTGGAAAACGTTGAACGTGGTGGTGAATTTCCTTGGTCAATTCGTAGCTCAGACATTAATCCATTAGACTTTTATTTGTGGGATCATATAAAGTCTTTAGTTTACCATGATAAAATCAATACACGAGCCGGACTTTTACAAAAAAAATCAACAAGCGACCAATATTATTAGAAATGAAGAAAATATCTAAATGACTAAATCTTCTTATTTTAATCTCTAGTTGCTGTATAGCGGATAAGCTATCGAGCACCCTGTATATAAATAAAAATGTAAATGTTCGTTTGTTCAAAATCTTAAATCTCCGAAAGTTCTACACAGATTGCTTTGAAATTTTGACATAAGATTGCATTCGAATACGTACGTGTTTATACATACTTATTATATAGATATCACACCTGGGACAGGTAAAAACATGTTTTTTGAAAAAACCCCATCTGTTGGACGTAAAAGCAACACACGCTATACTAAATAATTTACGGCAATGCCAGCGCCATCTGTTGAACGTAACAGCAACACACGCAACATTAAACCTTGCTCATGCCTTGACAGCTGCTATCACTTAGAATTTTCAATGTTTCCTATTGCATTGTTAAATTGAATTTTCATATATTTCATTTATTTTCATTTTAATTCAATTATCTCGTGACATTGCGTTGGAATTAAGATGTGTCATTTACCATAGCGTTCATTTCGTGATTATAGTCACATACAAGTCCGTCGACACTGTTGTGGAAGCAGATGAAGCGGTAAATTATTCAACAGACTTTTTGAATTTACTCGATCTGCCAAGGATGCCACCACACGTACTACAATTGAAAATCAGTGTGCAAATTATCATGTTGCGAAATATCATCCAGCCGAAGTTTTACAACAGCACGTGGCTTGCAGTAAAAGGATTAATGAGCAACGGCGTAGTACCAACAATCTGGACAGGACCTTTCAAAGGTGAAGATGTCCTCATTCCTATGATTCAAACGGATATGCCATTTCAATTTAAGAGATTGTCATTCCCAGTTCAATTGACGTTTGCAATCACCATCAACAAAGTATTTAGAATTGTGCTGTTAAGATCTAGACAGAGATTGCTTCTCACATGGACATTTATATGTTGCATGTTCTAAAGTCAGCAAACCAGACAATCTCTATATCTACACAGACGATGGAACAACAAAAAAATATTGTATACCCACAAGCATTATGAAATGAAACATATTAGAAACGTGTACTTTCTCTTTTCTTTCTTTTCCATTTAACCAGACTGAGCCACAGCAACGCGTGGCTGGATATAGCTAGTACTGATAATATAGAAAATAGTTTTCATAGTTACTCATGTAATGGATAACGGTTATAAGTAAATTCAAATCCAACAGATTTGTCATCTATAACAGTTTGATGGTCAATAAACAGCAATAGATCAAGAAAAAAACTGATATCATTAAGAATGGGTTATTATGTCAGACACCCGACGATCGCAAAAACTAAAGGACAAGTCGACATAATTTAGTGAATGTTGTTGCTCGGTGTTTTTGTGGTGTGAGGCATGTTTTCGGCGGTGGTCGATATAAAATAGCGGTGGAACATCTGCGCGCCTGTTTTCTTTTCTACAAAGCAAGGAATGATTTTTGCATAATTTCTCCATTCCTTTATTATGACTGTCATAGAGCAGTTAAAAGCGCAAGCTGAACATTGAATGTATGGTGTGGTATTTTAATGAAGCCGTTCGGTTTTTGATAAGATCTGCTGGTATGGTTGATTTTCGTCATAAAAATGGTTGTTTTCGGTTGCGAGTATGTTGCAACAAAGTTACATCTTGCACAATATTAGATTCACCGGTTTTCTTGAAGATAGTTAATAAATGTTGTTTTTTTGTACATAGGTCAAAAAAAAAGGACTGGTTAACGTACTACTATAGTCAAAAGGTAAAGTGATTTACGTTGATAAAATTCGCCCGTTTTGCGTATCGATACAACCATATATTTTTTTCAATTGATATGACTGTTGTTAATATCCGACATAAGTGTCATTATTCCGTTTATTAACTTGAGTAGTACGGAGCTGCGGGTATAATTTGTTGAACTTTACTATGAAAATATTTGTGAAAATTGTTTTGCCTGTAACGGCGATGCGCATTTTCTTTTAAATATATGTGAAAACAAACAAACCTACACAATATATAGTGAAAAAGAAAATATAAAAGAGTTCATCGAAATCATTGGTACTGTACTTTTTCGAAGAAGTTGCTAATGTAGTTACAAGGTGTTCTTGATTCGTCCTCACAGATTTCGTCGTGTTGCCTTTTCATTCTAGAACTTCGTTTGCTTTTGAGGACTGACACGATTCCCAACTTTTCTGATACAGGTGTAGTTTCTTCGACCCAATATTCTATTGGCTCTTCTCTCATTTCTTGCAAGATCTTAATGAGACTTTGCATTAGTGCCATAGAACGCGAAATGATAATGGGACGTTAACTTTATTAGTTTCTCGAAAAATATTAGCCGAAATTGTTCACGAAAAGACCCCAATTTAACAGTCGCTATCGATGCCCTGACACGATTTTATTTGCTAAAGGCAGGTTTTCCATTTGATAATATATTCTTAGATTCCACGATATTCTTAGCTAAAAATATAACAACACGACCAAGTAATTAGAATATTAACACTAAACTAACAGTGTTAACATTAACACTGTTAGTTTAGTATAGTTTGTATTTGAAAAAGGCACTGTGTGTCGAAACAATTGTTATACATACTATTTTAAATATAGTGGAAATTTTCGATATTAATCTTTCCTTATTTAATTAGAATATTGTCGTTTACAGCCCTCGAATTGCATAAATGCGAACTTCAACTTTTTTTTAAGTATATTGATTCTTGAATGGTATTTTTTTTTTTTATATTTTTTATATAAAATAATTTGTTCTTGAAATAACAAGGACTAGATCTGAAAATGCTGGCAATCTTTAAAACAACTTTAACTAACACAAGGTCAAAAGTTAAATTCATGGACATCTCTGAGCCCTTCGAAATTAAAACTGGCGTGAGACAAGGGGATGGACTCCCGCTACTTTCCTTTGCAAAGATACAATACATGACCTGCAACATACTAAGAACACCATTTCTAAAAACAAAATATGGTAACATCAGACGAGACTCTCAATTCAAATATTTGGGTGAAATAATCATGGAAAATGGGTTGGACTAAGCGGCCAATAAGGGTAGATGTCAAAAAATGGAAACGGCATTAAGACTGACACAAAATATTTACAACAAAAAATGCCTATCTAAAAACACAAAACTGAGACATAACAACACAGTTATTAAGCCAGAATGTTTATATGGGGCAGAAACGCTCATTTTGAATAGAAAGGACATCGAGGACATTGAAGAGAAGGAAAGAAAAATCATAAGAAAAATCCTAGGCCACAAACAAATAAATAGCACAACATACCGAGTTGGAGAAAACCAAGAAATCAAACAATACACAGATATACATAGCGATATGAGAAAAAGAAGACTTAAGTTTAACGGACACATAGGTAGTAGTAGAGTAGGATAACTAGACAAATAGTTGAATTTTATGAAAATAGGAGTAGAGCTAAAGTAGAATTAAGTAATTAAAGTGGATTGCTGCAATTAAAGAGGACCTAACATCACCAAATATTACACAAAATGAAATTCAGGATAGAGGCTGTTTCAGACACAAGGTTGACGACGTTTGGAAGGTTGGCCTGGGAGAGAAATGTAGGAAGACCGGAACAACTTGGTCTGACAAAAGGAAAAAAGCTCATAGCGAAAGAATGAAATCAATATGGGCGCAAAGGAAGGCTAACAATAACAAACGCCTCTAATTGTACTTCGCGTGGTCCACCAGAGCCCATACGTGAATAATAATAAATAATAATTTTTTTTAAATATTTTTTATATAAAATATTTTTTTTATATTATAATAAATTATATAATTAGACTTAACTTGAAGAGATTTACTACTAAACACCAAATCACTTTTTTTAACTGCTGGACGCACGTTTCTATAACCATGTTACTAAACTATGTACTATTTATATGAAAAACCCTACCTAACGACGCGTGTAAAAATCATGAACCGTGAAGTTTACTAAGCCTTACATTAATAATTGAAAAAGTTGACTGGACGGGATAGGCCCTTTATCTCGGTTCATTATTTTATTACATTTTTCTTTTTGAATGCTTTCATATGCATCCAAAGCCCTAATATTATTAACACTTTTAATTAGTCTTAAATTACTAATATCTATACTGTGGTATAGATATTAGTAATTGTGTGTGTAGGGTAGGAAGTAAGACGGACAGAAGAATTAAAGAAAAACACCCATCCGAGCGCTGGAATCGAACCAGCTCGAACCAGCGGCTAGCTAAGTACGTAAGAAATAGTCATGTTATAACCACGAATGATCAAGTAAATTTCTAAAATATCCCAATGGTAGATAAGATTTTATTGTAACTTAATAATCCGAGTTTTCTCAAACCGACATCAGAAAAAAAAAGGAAGAAAAATTAAAAACCAATTACCTGTATACTTGGAAACACTTGGAGTTTGACTCTTAGTATTAGTTCAAATTATTCTTGAGAAAGCCCTAATAAGGCGAAACATATGTAGAATAAAATCTATAATGAACATTTGAAACATTAAAAAGCTACAAGTTTATTTTTTAAAAATCTAATATTAACCAACGATATTTCAGATCATTTTAAGGAAAAGTTTCTTACAACAAAGGCAAAAGCCCAAGAGTTTCCACGAAAAACTCATGATCAGTGCGATGACATACGGAAGTGAAACATGGACACTCACCAGTCAAACACTCACAGAATCACTCACTCACCAGACATCACCAGAAACTCACCAGAATCAGTTAAAAAAAATTGGGTAGCCTAGAAGAGAAAGGAAAGTGTATGCTTGACATTACAAGGAGGGACAAAAGGACCTGCGCATGGATCATAGAATAAACAAAAAGTATGTGACGTAAAAAGCTACAAGTTTATTTTTTAAAAATCTAATATTAACCAACCATATTTCAGATCATTTTAAGGAAAAGTTTCTTACAACAAAGGCAAAAGCCCAAGAGTTTCCACGAACAACTCATGATCAGTGCGGTGACCTACGGAAGTGAAACATGGACACTCACCAGTCAAATACTCACACACTCACAGAATCACTCACTCACCAGACATCACCAGACACTCACCAGAATCAGTTCAAAAAATTTGGGTAGCCCAGAAGGGAAAGGAAAGTGTATACTTGACATTACAAGGAGGAACAGAACGACCTGCGCATGGACCAGAGAATAAACAAAAAGTATGTGACATCACTGGTAGAGTAAATGACTTGAAATTGAGCTGGGCAGGCCATATAGCGAGGCGATGAGACGATAGATGGACCAAAGCATTCCTGGGGTGGATACTGTTCACGAAGAAGACGAACAGCACGTTTGACTAATGATATCATTAAGTATATTGGTCTTAAATGGAAGAGGAGAGCTCAGAACCGCGCGACTTGGAAAGCATGGTAAAAGGTTTTCATCCTGAAGTGGATGGATAATGGAGGAGTGATGATGATGATTTCATATCAATCCATTGCTTCTCTCTTAGGTATCTAGGACTCATCGCTTTAACTATACCTTCTTCCCACGATTTTTTAGGTCTCTCCGTCTGGGGTTTGGCAAGACTCACTCATTGACCATTTTGGCTTCCATCCTTTGGGCATAGGCATACCATATTAATTGCGTTCTTTCAATATCCCTTGTTTTACGTTATTAATTGATATTATTATTGTTCTTTACATTTTTGTCCAACATTTCCTTTTTTGCTGTGGTTATAGTCTTGTTTGGTGCGCGACAAGTGCAAATTTATTAGCGATGAACATATATGGTATAGCATTGCTCGAACTATTGAGCAATTACCCTGCCCGCCAATAACTTTAAACGAACCTAAAGCCTTTGTACAACGTACCTGGGTATCTAATTCGATCCACGCCTCCAGCAGAGTTACAGAATGTTACAATAATCTACTCATTATATTTTTTCTATTATATGGAAGTGAAATGTCTATACTTTTTATCATATGTAATACCGTATGAGTCGTACTTCAACTAAATAATATGTCTAATCTGTCTAATTACAGTAATGAATAACATTAATATTGTATAGTATTAGAGGTTCTTCAAAATGTATCTTCATATATTCTTTTCTATTTTAAACCAAACTGACAACTTAATACCAAGTCCCGTTAAAGAAAGAAGCTTCTAATCAGCCGAAAAAAAAAGGAATTGGATCATATCTAATAAACTTTTCAGACATCTGTTACAATTAAAATTTAAAAGAGAGGTTCAGATAATATCCAATCAATTACACTATCGAGGTTTCTCTACGCAAATGGACATGGAATTAAGCAAACATCTTGGTACACGTTTTTTCTCGACTGTCAGCTTTCTTAATTACGTAATAAAATAATTTCCAGCATTAGAACAATAGGAAAATTACTGGTTAAATCATATAATCTATTCTTCCTTGTACATAGACTGATCAAAAAGTTTCTAACCCGTCACACACATGGAGCTACATGTCGAAATATAACAGTCCAAAATATTTAATTTGTCGTATGACCATGTGTTCCATTTTGCTATTCCACGACAGTCCATTTTGTTATGTCAATTCAAATGTCAACATGTTAGACACGTCAAAAAATTTAAATGTAATTTAGTTTTATTATTCTTTTTTGTGTTTTTTTTTTGTTTTAACATTCGCGAAGTTCAATTGACTGTAAGTGAAAGTGTAAATCTTGTCATTCGGGAGTGTATTATATTCTAGGAAAAGGCTGGAATACCTACCAAAGTTGTACCTAATAGTTGTATAGTTGTATATATAACTGAATAGTTGTATTATTTTGTTCGTCAATATGATTAAATCCATTACTTAAACTTGTCTTTTCAATAAAAGTTACCTAAGATATGCATGCTTGCGATGACCTATCTATACATATATGTGTTCAAAAACAACAATTTACGTAATCTGTCATAATAGGGACCTGTCAGCACGGGTTAACATTAACCTAGGAAGTTAAAACTTTGTAATTAAGTATAGTTTAGTATATTAAAAAAAAAATAGAGGGTATGCGTTTCGATAATAGCAAAAAAATATTTTCGTCCATATAAGAAAAAACCTAATCCAGATTCTTTCATGTTACCACTACCATGCTTCACAGTACCAAAAGTGTTACGTAAATTCTTCATTAATGTCTTCTCACATACAATTTGACATTAAAACCAAATAAATTAATTTTGGTTTCATCGACAGGATATCTTTCCATTCCGGTACAAATATTTTTTGAAATGTACGTATAGTTTTCGAGATATGCTAGATGTCGAAAAAATACGATTCTACAACTTTTTTTACATCAGTGAACATGGAGAAAGCTTCCTTTTCGTGATTTCTTCGAGTGAGTTCTTTCCAGGCACTCACACATGATACTCCAGCAGTAATCAGCCATCATGTATTCATTTCATCGCCCCTGGTACCTTTCTTCCGTATTTTTTAGATCCTAATGAAATCGTTCTCCTTGTTCCATACTGTAAAACCCAAGGTTGTCTGGAAATTTGTCCGAATGATTGTGAAGATAGTTAATTATGATGTTACTTCCAAGCTTTCTAAAATTTTTCCAGCCTGTTTTGCCCCAATTCGTAAAAATTTTTGGACTTAATAATTTATTAAAACAATGATGAAAGAAAACCAGGCTAATGATTCTATATCATTCACCCAATGGACGAACTTGTTATCTCTCATCAAAAGCCTAATTTGCGGTCCATAGAAAATGCCATCTGATGCTTCCTGATTAAAACTGGAGTACGCCAAGGAGATGGGTTATCCTCACTCCTCTTCAACCTGCTCCTGGACAAAGTCGTAAGGGAATGGGAAAAATAATTGAAAAATCAAGGACACTGGAAACCAATACGACTCGGACGATCCAAAAACAACATAGAAATATCATGCCCGGCTTTCGCAGACGACCTAGCCATACTCGCAGACAATGAAAAAAATGCAACCAAACAGATCGAAGTCCTTAAGGAATGTGCAGAGAAAGTTGGCCTACAAATCTCCTTTCAAAAAACCGAATTCTTCTGCTCAAAATTAGATGTTCAAAATTTGAACACCAAATACGGCAAAATAAATAGGGTCACTCACTTCAAATACTTGGGCGAGATCCTCGAACCCACAGAAGGCGAGAAAATAGCACAGAAGACTCGATTACAGAAGATGAAGAGGGCATATGGCAAGACACACAATATCTACAATAAGAAATGCTTATCCACACACGCAAAAATAAGACACTACAACACAGTAATCAAACCAGAAGTACTATACGCAAGCGAAACACTTACACTTCATACAAAAAGCGGCATAGAAAACATACTAAAAGAAGAACGCAAAATTATGAGGAAAATTCTCGGTCCAAAACTGACAAAAGAAGGATACAGACTACATTCTCGAAAGACCACAGAGAGAATGTCCAACGTAGCGGCGACCATAAGAAAAAGAAGGTTGAAATTCTATGGACATATCAGTAGACTCCCACCGACAAGACTCACCAACAGAATTCTTACATACATACAAGGAGTCAAGTCAACAGTACCATGGATTACACAAGTCAGAGTTGAGCTGGAAAAGGCACAAATGGGTCTGACAGAGATTGAGGATAGAAGAACGTACAGAAACAAAATACATATGTGGAACGTTGCATCAGAGAACGAAGTTTCGAGGAGATCGGGAACAAAGTGGACGGAGGAAAGAAAGAGAATTCACGGAGAAAGGATGAGAGAGATGTGGACGATCAGAAGGAACACTCGAAAATGAGTTAGAATGCTTTGCGTGATCCAACCGGGTCTATACGCACCTAATAATAATAATAATAATAATAATAAATAAATATATATATATATATATATATATATATATATATATATATATATATATATATATATATATATATATATATATATATATATATATGATATTTTGTTTCCCAACGTCAAGTCTTTTCTTTCAGGCTAGTTTGTTTTAATCCAAGGCTCACTTTTAGCTCTGCTATCCCACAAACAGAAAAAACGTGGAAATTTCGTGTAGCTGCTTTGTTAAATCAACGCATATAACCCATTTATGACCATGGTACTTGAGTTTTGCCAGTACGAGAGTTTAATTTAGTGGAATGAGCTAGGGAGCGACCCATGTTTATTTTAATATAGTGGAAAATGTACTAACTTTTGCTGCAGCAACTAAATTTATAAATATTTTATCAGAATTGGTACGCGATAACGTGTATAAAATGAATACACTCTTATTAATTTAACCACTGAAGTTTGAACTATTAGGACGAAACAAATTCTTTAAGAAAATACGCAGCAATTAAATGCACTGGTTATATTGCAAACAGAATGTTTAAAGGTCCCCTCTTTTATTGTTAAGTTTTACCCCTCTTTTATTGGCCGCCACTGTATGTTGACTCGAATTTACACTATTATCATTTTTTTGTTAGTTTTGAACCATGAGTGTGTTCATACAATAAATAAATAGATAAATAATACACCATTATCAAATTTCTTTGTTTTCCTCCTTATTAAACCAGAATATCTGCTACAGATAAATTTTCAGTTATATCAACAAAAAAAAGACCCATATATCACTTAGAGACCCTCTCAGTAGTTGACTTCATAACCCCAACCCCATCAAAACGCTTCCTTCCAGAAAACCAGTATTGTTTCCCATTTAATGAAGTGCACTAAATAAAGCTGTCAAGGTTCACACCAGCGAGAAAGGGTTCACAAATGCGTTCATGTGCCTTATGCATGCTAATGCCTCGTATCTCTTAAACTGGGTTACATGTTCATGGTCGACCTTATTGTTCCCCATGTCAAGAGGCAGTTAATTATTGTGCCGGGACCATTGTGCCATCGGAAGATCTGTATACACGCAAAATACCGAGGGCAAAACATATCTCTCCGTTTTTTTCCTTCGTTATTTTTTGTTGTGTTCGGTATAGAGGCATTGTACTTTTAATTGGTCTATTTCGAAGGTAAAAATAGAGAGCGTGCTTTAAAGTATTGTGGTCTCTCTATTGTTTAGTTTAGAAAAGTCAAAGTCGGACATATCTGGCAATCTTTTTTACTTATTCATTATTCAAATAATGAGTTAGAGAATTCGTTTTAAATCATACCATATCTAGATGCTCAGTCCAGAAAAAAAGTTTTTATCCTTACAAAATACAATTACCACAAGAATTTTAATGAATATGATTTTGATCGAACAGTTGAGTTTTGCGAAGTTATGTTGAAAAAATATGCACGGAAATCTTCCCAATATCTACTACATCAATTAAAACATTCAACCAATTATCTCGTCACTAGTTTTTGTTTTTTGTCTTCCTAATTTTGGGCGACTTTTAATGCTGCTTGTATCATTGAATCTTTTCACCATTTTTGAAACTGTTGGTTTAGTGGTGTTTTTATTCGAATGTACTTCATTAAATACTCGAGAAACTGCAGCATAAGCGTGTTTTCTGTCACCTTATCCAACAACTGTTAATACTTCAATTATTTCTCGTTCAATTAAATACATATTAATTCCATATAAAATCTGGAAATTCACAAATTGACGTTAACAATTATCAAGTGTAATCAAACGCTTCATCTGTCATCCACTGTTTGTTTCATAGCCTACTAAATAAAAAATATATTTAACCTAAAACAAACCGAAATACCTTTTAGCCGCCGCTTTTCTAAATCTATTTTGAAAAGAAAACCATATAATATTTACCTCGTTTAATTCAGGAAAAAGCTCTTTCCAATAATATCCAATTCAAGTACTGTTGCCATTAAAAACATTTAAAAAAAGTAAGATTTAATGGAGGTCGCATCGGTAACAGTGACCATTTAGCGACCATATCATATTGTTGAAGAAGGCTGTTAGTTCTTAAAGTGGAGATTTAGGCGATACAGTTAGTGTTGGGGGATGTTACTCAAGCTTGTGAGAATGGAGTACACTGATTGGAGGACTCAAGATTGAAAGCAAGGAGAAGAGAGAGAGAATGATGCTATTGTTGGAAAGGGATGGACTATATCAAGTCTATGATGGATATATCTCTCAGGTATGAGAGAAGCAAATCGAGGTTGTCTAACCGAAGGAGTGATTTCAAATCATTTGAGAGGTTGTAACGTGTCCTGGTGTTAGTGAAGGCGCGACATTCCGTTAGGACGTGCCGGATAGACAGGGGGTCACCGCACTGAGAGCAGATGGGAGGAGGTTCAGATCTCAAAAGATATTGATGGGTAATAGCACTGTGTCCCGATCTTAATCTGAACCAAATTATGGATATTTTTCTGGAAGGTAATGACGGAAAATTGTTGGTATAAAAGTCTGTTTTAATTTCTTTTAATTTATTACAACCTTCCAAAGAGTTCCAACTATTTTGTATCTCTTTTCTAATAAGATATTTGGTGAATGAGTTGAGATCAGAAGATACTATAGTGGGACAAGGGGATCCTATAGTGGAGGCTATTTTAGCCTCAGTGTTCGCTCTTTCATTTCCCGTAATACCACAATGGCCAGGAACCCATACAAATCGGAGAGAGGAGCCAAGGGCCAGAATATCTTCAATGAGGTTTAAGCAAAACGATGCGATTGGATGTTTGTTTGACCCTTTTTCTAATGATCTTAGTGAGTTAGCGGAGTCCGAGCAGACTACCCACTTGGAACGAGGTTGAGTATATATGAATGAAAGGGATTTTTCCATGGCTAGGTTTTCTGCAGTCAGAATACTGGATTGGGAGCTTAATCGATAGTGAGAGACCAAAGTGGGAGTAAAGGAGCCTTGTGAGTAATATACGAATGCGGATCCCACTCCGGAGTTAGATTTAGAGCAATCTGTAAAGATAATGTTAGTCGGGAGAAGTGTATTCAGGATAGAACGGAAGAGATGTTTGAAAGTAGATACTGAGGTGTGTTGTTTATTATATTGGAGCAGTGAGAAGTCAAAAGAAATGGAATGAAAGGACCATGGAAGGTGTTTTGAAGGAGTAATTGGGTAACAGTCTAGAGGGGGAAGGTTGAATTTGTCCTTGAGTAATGTAAATGAGTGAAGCAAGCTTGGCGAGGATGAAGTTCTGGAGTGAAGTGATGAGTTGCTGGGAGTCAAGGGATTAAGGAGAGTATTGCCTTGGGGAAGAAATGGCCTGGAGGCCAAACTGTAGCAATAGTTCATAAGAAGTTGGGTACGCCGATACGACAATGGTTATATCTCTGCTTCGCAGTGGAGGCTTATGACAGGGGTAGTGCGGAAAAGACCCAGGGACATTCTGATAGCAGAATTTTGAATTGGATCAATCAGAAAAATGTGGAACGCTTCACGATTTTGAGTGTCATCCTTGCGCAGGGGCCATGCTAATCTTCTCTGTATCGTTCCAATTTTAGTATATGTACCGCCGAAGCGAGTACATTTAAAAAAAAGTTAGCCCTGAATTTCAAATATGCGACAAGAGACAAAAATATACCCAAACAGTGACAAACATTTCCTGATGTTCGTGTACATACATTTTATAAAGAAATCTCAAAGAGTTCTCGAGATATTTGACCGTTTTCATATATAATATCGACCCTGTATACTGGGTGTAAAGGAAATAACTTTCGTAAACTTAATCAACGATTGTTCCCATCATTTGAGAGAAAAAAGTTCCTCACAACAAGGGTTTCCACAAAAAAAACTTAAATCGTCATTCGAAAAGCAATGATCAGAATTATCATTTTAAGGAAATATGTGTAAAAGCGTATTTGACAAATTCATAGAATAAACTAAAGAATATTGTTACTACAACCTTTTTTAATAAAGATTCAGCCATACATCAACCATAATATGATAACGGTAAAATGGTAATTGAGATCATTCCTACGTGTAGACGATAAAAAAATTATTTCAGTGTGTCTCAAAATTGTCTTCTGTACGCGAATATCATGATATGCTTCTTATTTGTGGAGAAGCAGCGATCACGTTAGAAATCTACCAGGACTTTTCAACGTGTTCGGGGATATAGGTTTGAACGATTCCAGACTTGTATAGATTCAATTATTGGACATTTTGAACATTTAATTTAATAAACTAATTAATCATGTGTTTCTTAATAATTAATTATTGCTAGTAATAAATTATTGCTAGTAATTTCAACTTTGATATTAAACGCTATTTATGTGTAAGTTTTCCATTTTTTTCTAAAAAATAATCCAAATCTATGCGGAAACGTATGGAATAAAATGCCAAATTGTTTGTTGCCGTTTGGATACACGTTTTAAAACAAATTTTTATTCTAAATAATGTAAATAATCGTTGGTGTAATTTACGAAAGCTATTTCCCCTACACCCTGTATATTTCACTCCACAAATAAATTATCAAGTAGCCAACATAACAATTTTTGAATAAAAAAAATTGTGCATTTTTTAGGCTAAAAAAAATTTATAATGGAAGGGACTTACCCGAAAATGCTACATCTTTTTGTATAATGCCCCAAGCCATCCACCTGAAAAAGAAGAAGAGAAATATAGGAACGAATCTTGGAAACATTTGCTGTCGAATATACGAAGAATGAGTGAAAAGTGAAATAATTTCCCTCTAGATGGCGGTGCAGTCACCAAAGTGACTTTTTTTCCTTAAATAAACACCCCGAAGGACATTTACTGACATTACAATCTGATCTAATGTCGATCAATAAGTATTTCTGTTCTAACTCAAATTGTTACTTAGAAAACTTAAATCTAAGGTCTTACTCACTAGAATACCTTAAAGTCTAATAACTTATTTACACTAATCTAATGTGCAACACGTAACCGCATTATTCTCTCCTTTGCACAATCACTTAGCTAACTCGAAAGGCTTCACATTCTTGAGTTTTCTTGTTAGAATTAGTGTTATCGACGAGCTAGATTCCCTCAACGTACTCGTGTTGATAGAAGTCTTGATCTTCTTCTTAGATTAGTATTGTCGAGCAGCCTCAACGTTCAGATGTTGATGTTCGTGACTCTGTGCAAATTTGTTAACAATCTGGTCAACAGCGTCCATCTGAAGGAAGAAGTCTCCAACTACCTTCCTGTTCTGTGATAAACTCAACCAAATTCATAGAAAAAACCAAAAACACACATCTACAGGAAAATAAGGTTTTGGTTTCCTTTGACGTTTCATCGTTGTTTCCGAGTGTCCCAATTCCGCATACCTTGAAATACCTGAGGGAGTTACTCGAGTTAATCGGCTTTAATAACAAGATTGTTTCCGAGTACATCTCCTTAATAAGATTATGTATGAAGCAAAATTAGTTTCAGCTTAATAACAGGTTTTAGAAACAAGACGGAATGGCAATGGGCAATCCTCTGTCACCGTTCTTAGCCAACTTATTCATGAGTAAATTTGAAACCAAGGCGAAAAATTAAGTCAGTTACTTTCCGAAGGTATGGTTAAGATATGTGGACGACATTTTTGCAATTTTCGATTCAAAAAATAAAAACTTAAATGATTTTATTAAGAATTTAAATAGTAAATCCCAAAACATAGTATTTACGCATGAACTCGAAAACAACGATAGTTTACCATTTCTGGATGTATTAGTCAGTAGAAACAATAATAATAGATTAGATTTTGATATTTTTTGATAAAACACCTACACTTCGTGATACATTCCTAACGATTCGAATCATAGCTGCCAAAATAAGATCTGTAGTTTAAATTTTATGGTAAATAGGTTAATCAATTTTATTTTAAACAAAGAGAATTATAACAAAGAATTAAAATTAATTAGGGAGGTGTTCGAAGTGAACGGTTATAATAAGAACATTGTAAATAAAAGATTAAGAAAACATAATTTTAGAAAATTATTGAAAGAATCTTCCACTTTTCAAAAAGATCAGAAGAAAAATAAATTCATGGTGATACCGTTTGATACCCAATTAGGTGGACATTAAGGATGTGTACAAACCATATAATAAATTAAGAGACGTCTTGGGTAATCCAAAGAATAAAATAGATCAACATGAAAAGTCAGGAATTTACGAAATTAGTTGTCAAGATTGTGATCGGAGGTATATTGGGCAAACAAAAAGATCTATATTAACAAGATATAAAAAACACATTGCCCACATTAGATATGGGAGAAATGAAAAAGCTTCTGTTGTCCAGTATGCAATCGAACATAACCACAATATAGACATTAGTAATTTAAGACTGGTTAAAAGTGTAAATAACAATAAGGCTTTGGATGGATAACAATAAGGCTTTGGATTTCATAAGGATATGAAAGCAATCAAATAGAAAAATGTGAGAAAATCATGAACCGGGATAAAGAACCTATTCCGTTCAGTCAACTTTTTCAGTTATTAATGTAAAGCTCAGTAAACGGTTCATTTTTTCTTTCTTTTTTCTTGTTTTCTTTTTTCTTTTATCTTTTTTTACACGCTTCATTAGGTAGGTAGTACGCTTCCTAAGTTAGTAGGTTAGTAATTAGGGTTATCATATCAATAGAACATAGTTTAGTTTTAGAATAAGATTAAATCATATCCTGATGATGCTAACATGGTTAGCGAAACGTGCGTCGAGAACTTTAATACAAGTGATTTGGTGTTTAGTGGTTAAATCTCTTGGAGTTTGGTGTTTCACACCAAAAGTTCCCATAGAAGAATTGAAAAAATTGAGTGGAAGTTTGTGGAGCTGCAAGAGGTGGCCAGTTGGATGATCTTATATCTTTCGTACTTAAATGTCATACACTACTTTTCAATTATTCACAAAAAGTTTTTTGAAATCAACGCAAAATCCGTCTTTTTATTCAAAAATTTATAAAAAAAACACTCAATTTGAATGATCCTTTAGAATTAAATTTGTGGAATATTCTAATTCTAATTTACCCGTGACTTTATCGAGCAAAATAATCCAACAAAAAGACAACCCACACCATCAGCTCCAAATAAAACCACATCCTCAAAAAAGATTACCATCATATTTTACGTTCTTCGCCCTGGTCGAGATCATTTTCGAAAAAATAAAACAGAAAAAATATAGATAAATAAACCCAGAGAGTGATGTAGTGTCCTTCACGTCAAGAAACAGCTCCCTCGAGATGAAAAGATCAGGTCATCTCAGACATTTTTTCTCACACCTACCACCGCGGCCAAACAATGCGCCACGATGTTAACGGTCCGAAACAGAACGATATATTTCACCATATTCAGTATAAATATACGATCCCTGAAAGCAAATATATAAAAGAGAGCTGGCACTTTTCGCTTTCTTTTATTTCTTTATGGATTCCATGAAGATTACCGAGCCTGATAGAGCATAATTTGTAGAAATCATTGAGTCTAAGCCGGAGAGGTTCTAATTTATATTCAGGTGGTCGATGAGATAAAAATCGTACAGGTGCGACCTGGCAAAAAAAAACCTACTGTTTGTTTTCTCAGCGGGGGATTGTTTCAAAATAGTTATGTTTTAGATTTTACCGGGGTATTGCGAAAAGTTTTCACACTTGATTATATGTAGATCATATTGGAATGGAAAATTCGTGCGTGTGTTTTACGAAAACGAGAAAC
This sequence comes from Cosmopolites sordidus, assembly GCA_031761425.1. Taxonomy (NCBI): domain Eukaryota; kingdom Metazoa; phylum Arthropoda; class Insecta; order Coleoptera; family Curculionidae; genus Cosmopolites; species Cosmopolites sordidus. The sequence continues at coordinate 231,318 of JARFXV010001479.1, read as the reverse complement.
TACTATAGTCTATTATGCAATTGCCATTATTATTTACACTATATATTATTTATACTAGAACGCCTTTTTACCAATAATTTGAATTTGCAACAGGAGATTTACCACTAAATACCAAGCCATTTTTTTAAACCTTACGACGCACGTTTCGTTAACCATATTAGCATCATCAGAAGATGATTTAATCTAATTCTAAAACTAATCTATGTTTTATTTATATGATAACCTCACCTAATGAAGCGTGTAAAAATCATGAACAGTGAAGTTTACTGAGCGTTACATTAATAATTGAAAAAGTTGTCTGAACGGAATAGGTCCTTTATTCCGGTTCATTTAACCATATCTATATTGCGGACATGTTCGATAGCATGTTGGGCAACAAAAGATTTTTCATTTCTTCCATATCTAATGTTGGTACTGTGTTCTTTATATCTCTTTAATACGGATCTTTTAGTTTGCCCAATATACCTTCGATCACAATTTTGACCACTCATTTCGTACATCCCCGACTTTTGATGTTGATCTACTTTATCCTTTGGATTACCCATTGCATTTAACATGCAATCGAACATAACCATAATATAATTATTATTATTATTATTAGGGGCGTATAGACCCGTTTGGATCACGCAAAGCATTCTGACTCCGAGTGTTCTTTCTGATCCTCCACACCTTTATCATCCTTTCTCCGTGGATTCTCTTTCTCTCCTCCGTCCACTTTGTTCCCGATCTCTTCGAAACTTCGCTCTCTGATGCAACGTTCCACATATGTATTTTGTTTCTGTACGTTCTTCTATCCTCAATCTCTGTCGGACCCGTTTGTGCCTTTTTCAAATCAGCTCTGACTTGTGTGATCCATGGTACTATTGACTTGACTCCTTGTACGTATGTAAGAATTCTGTTGGTGAGTCTTGTCGGTGGGAGTCTACTGATATGTCCATAGAATTTCAACCTTCTTTTTCTTATGTCCACCGCTATGTTGGGCATTCTCTCTGTAGTCTTTCGAGAATGTAGTCTGTATCCTTCTTTTGCCAGTTTTGTACCGATAATTTTCCTCATAATTTTGAGTTCTTCTTTTAGTATGTTCTCTATGCCGCTTTTTGTATGAAGTGTAAGTGTCTCGCTTGCGTATAGTACTTCTGGTTTGATTACTGTGTCGTGGTGTCTTATTTTTGCGTGTGTGGATAGGCATTTCTTATTGCAGATATTGATTGTCTTGCCGTAAGCCCCCTTCATCTCCTGTAATCGAGTCTTCTGTGCTATCTTCTCTCCTCCCGTGGCCTCGAGAATCTCGCCCCGGAATTTTAAGTGAGTGACCCTATTTATTTTGCCGTATTTGGTGTTCAAATTTTGGACATCTAATTTTAAGCAGAAGAATTCGGTTTTTTGAAAGGAGATTTGTAGGTCGGCATTCTCTGCACATTCCTTAAGGACTTTTCCTTCACATTCCTTAAGGCTGCCCTTTTTTCATTGTCTGCGAATATGGCTACGTCGTCTTCGAAGGCCGGGCATGATATTTCTATGTTGTTTTTGGATCGTCCGAGTCGTATTGATTTCCAGTGTCCTTAATTTTTCAGTTCTTTTTCCCATTCCCTTATGACTTTATCCAGAACCAGGTTGAAGAAGAGTGGGGATAACCCATCTCCTTGGCGTACTCCAGTTTTAATCAGGAAGGGTTCAGAAATTTCTCTCATAAATTTCACTTTAGAGATTGTGTCAGTCAGTGTTTGTCTTGATCAATTGTAGTGTTTTGGGTCGAGTCCTTGTTCTTCTAGGATGTTGAACAAAGATTTTAGGTCGATGCAGTCGTATGCTCTCTTGAAGTCCACGAACGTTCCTGATACCTTTGTATTTCAGTATTGTTTTTAAGTTAAATATTTGTTCAGTGCATGAGTGACCAGGGCGAAAGCCTGAATGGTACTCGCCTATTTTGTGTTCCTATTTATTCTTGTGTTCTCTGGAGAAGGCATGCTGAGAGTATTTTGTAAGTGACTTGTAGTAAGGAGATTCCTCTGTAGTTGTTCACATCTGTTCTGTCTCCCTTCTTGTGCAGCGGGCGGATAAGAGCACATTTCCATTCATCTGGTAATTTTTCTGTTTTGGTGATAATTTGCGTAAGTTCCTGCAGCGCATTTAGTCGGAGGTTTTTCAATAGTTCCGCGGGGATACCATCTTCACCGAATGACCTGTTATTGCGTAAGTGCCTGTGGATTTCTTTGTTGCCTGTGCTGGTGATGGTGAGTGGGTTCTGAGTGGGCATGGATACAATTTTCCTTGGGGAATCTTGTGTCGCGTTTGGGGCAATTGAGGAGATCAGAAAAATAGTGTGCCAACTGCTGACAATTCTCCTGATTGGTTAGCGTTAATCTCCCATTCCGCTTTCTGAAGCAAAGATTTTGTAATGTGTTATAATTGAGGAAATTCTCCTCTATAGAGTCTAGTTGTTTCTTCATGTACTTCCTCTTAGTTTGTCTGATAACCTTTGCGGCCTGTTTTCTAGTCACGTGAAAAAGCTGTCGACTTTCTGGAGATGTTTTAGTGTTGTACTCCTGAAATGCTCGTTTGAGTCGCTGCAATGCACTTTCGCATTCCGAGTCCCACCAAGGGTGTTTTGTGTTCTTTTTCAATGTGATCAGTTCCTGTGCTTTTTGTGTAATTTTTTTGTGGAATTTTTCCCATGTATCTGCCTGTTTCTTTTCCCATTCTTCTGTTATGTTGGATTACTTGATCTTTTTTGTATCGAATTTCTGTAGATGTGCTTTCTTGTGATGAATTCTCCTTGTGGTGAACTTGACTTTGATTCGTGTTAGGTAGTGGTCTGAGTCAATGTTCGCGCCCCTGCAGACTTGGACATCATGGATCTCGTTGTTGTGGGTATGAGATCGCAACGTAGTCTATCTGGAATTATCCCTGTTGTATAAGCGATCGGCATGTCTTCTGTATTCGTGGAGATTTTCTTAGGGATGCTGACATGATCTTAAGGTTATTCTGTTGGCATACTTCGATGAGTCTTGTGCCGTTCTTATTGGTAAATTTGTGACCGGGGAATTTGCCTACTGTTTTCTGGTGGATTTTTTCTCTACCGGTGTGTGCGTTAAAGTCGCCCAGTAAAATTTTGACGTCATCCTTTGGGACCTTTGTCATTATCTTCTCTAGTGTTGCCCAGAATTTCTCTGTAGACTTGGGGTTTTTCTTGTTGTCTTCATTAGTGGGGGCATATAGTTGATCATGATATATTTTTTATTGGCGCACTGTATGCGCATTGTCATTAGTCTATTGTTTATGGGCGTGATTTCTTTAACAGAGTTAACTATCCAGTCCAGAAGCGAAGTGCCCCTGACGACTCGTTTGTCTGTCCTGCTTTTGAATATGCGATAGTTTCCGTAGTCTACCGTGTCCTCATCCGTGATGCGTGTTTCTTGTAGGGCAAGCACAAGTATATTTTGCCTGTCAGGTTGTGAAGTTTTCCTGGTTGGATCAGCATGTTGATGTTGAAGGTACTAATATTTGTAGATGTTTTATGTGGAAATTTGCAGGAAAGCTCCGACTTATTTTGAAATCGTGAAAGTCCAGGTTCCCCAGAATCCGAACAACCGGTTGCCGTCTGTCGACGGGTGGATTGGTTAGCACCTGGGGTATCATTGTTATTACTTCCACGAGTCATGGCATTAGAAAGCAAGATATATATATATATATATATATATATATATATATATATATATATATATATATATATATATATATATATATATATATATATATATATATATATATATATATATATATATATGAATATATATATATATATATATATATATATATATATATATATATATATATATATATATATATATATGAATATATATATATATATATATATATATATATATATATATATATATATATATATATATATATCCATATATATCCATCCCACAACTGAATAATGGGTTCAGAATAATAATTAAAAACATCTTTTGTTAGGGAGAGTTTTTGATTTGACTCTTCAATGATAGTGGGCGAGTTCAACAAGATTATCCCCTTATTGAAGGTGATCTCTTATAAGTCAATAGGATAGATGTTTCTCGAGTAAAATAGGCCAACAATCAACAAGCGAAGCGTTGTTTAACCTGACAATCTAAATAAACTATTGCTGCCCATAGGAGAATAGACAAAATCTGAGAAGAGGTGATGTAGAATGGAAAAAATCTGGAGCATGTAAATGAATGCCTCAAGTAAAATTCTTCTTTGCAAAATAAATACTTTTTACGTTCATTAATAAATGAATGATAAAATACTCGACCGTGTAACACCCGAGGTGCTAGGTAATAGGAAAAAGATCTTTAGCACTAGTAAGATGAAGCCTCATGTTTTCAGTAACCACTTTTTAATGTGTAATTGGTAACAAGGTTGTTTTCTTTTTACAAAAATTGGACTATGGAAGATGGGAGTAACAAAAACTATATTTAAAAAACGGATATTGTAAGTGGAATGGGATTTGGATAAAGGACTTTAACGTCGGAAATTTAACGTCGGAAATATATCTATATCAAAGACTGGTTAAAGGTGTAAATAACAATAGAGCATTCAAATAGAAAAATGTAAGAAAACCAGGAATCAACTTTTTTAATTATTAATATAACGCTCAGTAAACTTCACGATTTTCAAGATTTCAAGATTTTCAAGGGGTTCAAGATTTTTACACGCTTCATTAGATATGGTTATCATATAAATAAAACATTGTTTTGTTTTAGAACTAGATTAAATAATCTCCGGATAATGCTAACATGGTTAGTGAAACGTGCATCCAGAAGTTTAAAAAAAGTTATTTGGTGTTTAGTGGTAAATCTCTTCGAGTCTAACAAAAGTTGTTTGGACAAGAAGCACTTCGAAGCAAATGGTCGTCTGGTTTTTTTTTTGGGATAAATGGTCAATTCTGAACCATACACAACTATTTATTTGCCAGTGGCAGGAGTAGATGAAACTGGAAAACCACCTAAGAGTTTGAGTGTGAAGCATTTATTGGAACTTTTTTCAGAATCTGAAGTTACAAGCAGTGAATCGTTGCCCATTTTCTTAACATCCTTAAGAGTGGCTATAAAATTTGAGCTGTTGGTGAATCACATAATGACAAAGAAACGAAAAAACTAGATGGTGAAGAATCAATCCGCTTAGGCCCTAAGGGAGTTTAAATGTGACATAAAAGTCCCACGAATATGGAAGAAAGAAATATCCGCCGAGACAGTGCTCCATACCTTGTTAAGTCTAATTACTCCGGAAGGGTGGAAGGAATTATCTGTTAGAGATACCTGAAAACACACTCAGGTGCTATTCAATCAATTTCACATGTCACATTGCAACTTGACTTAAAGCGTAGACTAGAGTGTTCCGGGGTCATCAAGCACGTAACCTGGATAACACCAGGTCCCCTGGGGACCACATCGTTCCCGTTTACGGAGTGTCGCTGGCAGCAATTACTTCCACTTCCTAAACTGCTAGAACGGCTTGAAAAACTAAATTTAAATCCCAAGATACTAACACCTTTGTGATACGTTTTAGTATAATCCCATGTTTCATCGGAGAACTTTTCAAAGTGTCCCCATATTCTGCTTCATTTATTTCGTGAAAAATGTATTCGTAACAAAAATATTTTTATGGGCAGCATAACGACGAAGATCATCTAGAATCTACGATATAATTATGTATGGTACCGTAACTTAGACCGTGTATGATTTATGTCGGGATGTTCTTTTATTATTTTTTAATTGTTTTTATACCTATTTTGGACCTATGCCGGATTTATTTTCTGGAAGGTTCGTAAATTTCGCCGATGAAACGTCACATTTCTGTCTCGTTAATGTACATTATATTTTTTTTAAGGAGAAACAAGAGTTAACACCCGTGCCTGTTTTTTTGTTATCGTTTACGTCCAACTACATACAAGGCAATTTTAATTTGGTCAAATATAAGATTTAGAAAGAGTTAGTTATTATCGCGTATACACTCACTGACAAAATATTAGACTGAAGTAGAATATTTATTAAAAATGATTTTTTTAAACTTTCCAAATTAACATGATATCAAAATATCATTAATATCAAAACTGCAATAAAATTAATTTTTGCTCTTCTGAAGTTGAAGTGAAGACGCTTTTCAAGAAGAATAGTTTTTTTTTTTAATTTTTGACGGATTTCATATGCAAGTAATGTCTGAATGATTGTGACGTGTTCATATATTTTTTTTTTTTTTGGGGTCTTTCGTCACGATCTAAAACTCAAAAAATATCAAAAATATCGGTTCTTATGTAAATAAAGAATCACTGGGTCACAAAGAATCACTGAGTGATTCGTTTCAGTAATAAATTTGCCTAACGAACAAAATTTTAGATATGTAAAAATGTTCTAAAAAATACAAACTTTTAACGTAAACGAATCTAAAAATATTTTATAAATTTAATAAAAATATTTTATAAATATAATAAAAAATCTATCACAGAAAAGAATCACTGACAAATTTGTTTCCGTTTGGTTTTTTGTTTTTACCCAGTGATTCTTTATTTACATAACAGATATTTTTGATATTTTTTGAGTTTTAGATCGTGACGAAAACCCAAAAAAGCAATATATATATATATATATATATATATATATATATATATATATATATATATATATATATATATATATATATATATATATGGATTTTATATGCATCAAAATTTTAGTCACGCTTAAAATTTTATGAAAAAGAGGAAAGTTAATGAGACGAAATCATAAATAAAAAACAACTTTATATTTTATCAAATCAAAAATTCTGTCTGGCAATGAATCGCTCAACTGTTTTATCGTTTTAACCTTTTGTCATTCTTGTTTTTTAATCTTTAGTCGCCCTAAGAAATTTTTATTTTCTTGAGAGTCAACTCGATAAAAAAGAAAAAGTTCGCTTTTTTTTCGTATCTAATACTAACGACATTTCTGCCTCCTCGATAATTTGTTACCCTCCTTTTTTAAGAAAATTAAAACAGAAAAACAATCAGGACTATCAATAATTGAATTTTTTTCGTCAAAAAGAATATTTCCACCGAAAAAAAAATTTCAGCGAAAGCCATTCGGGATAATTTGTAGCGAGTATTATATTTTCAGGCTTTTTTAATAACCCTTGAAAATTTTGACACCGAGTGTATAGTGCGGTTCAAGATATTGTTGACTAAATGGCTGCAATAAACTGTTAACAACCCCTGTCGTAACGAAACCCGGCAAAGTTGCAAAAAAAAACATAAAGAGGGCCGGGACTAATAAAATAACAGGTAAAAAGAGAAAATTAATTTTATATCTGGTTTAGTAGTTTCGAAATATTTTAATTTAGTTCGCATTCTTTTCTTAAACAGCGCAGTTCTAAAATTTCGATCGTATTTTTATTATTCCAAATGTGCTAAAAATGTGGCGTTCTTGGCAAGATAATGATCATGGTGCCTCCGGTAGTGCTAATTTTAAAGAAAACATTTATCCTCCGATGCTTAGCAAATTGTTAAAATTGTATATGTTTCTTCATTCAATAGGGGGCTTAATGTAGCCGCAGCAGAAACGTCTTCATTAACGAAAACGCCGTTGTCTACAGTTAAAGATATTGTAGCGAAGCCAATTAAAGCCAAACATTTCGTAATGATTCTGGTAAAAGCAAATGTGTTGACGAACGCGACAAAGACTTAATTCGAAGCAAAATTTATGTGCCAAAAATAAATTGTGCCTGCATTGGATTCATTGCAACAGCGACTAAGGAGAGATGCCCAATGTACCTAAGGAAAGCGTAATGGACAATGCTAGTTATCATAACCGCAAAAAAAATAAAGTTCTTAATGCAAATAACACTCATATATAACACTAAGAACTATATGTTAAAAAATAATATATACTTCGAAAATACATATATAAAATGTGATGTAGAAATATTAAAGACATTTAATATTAAAAAGGAATATGGATGTGACACCATTGCTGCAGATATGGGACATACCTTTTTACGCCTTCCCCCGTATTACTGTATTTTTAATCCAATTGAGCATATGTGGCATCAGCTAAAATACAATGTTAGAGCAGAACACATTTACCCGACTCTAAGTGCAAGTGCTGCAACATTAATTAGGAAGATTGTAGATAGTATTCCGAAAGAAAGTTGGATAAGCTCGATTAACCATGTTATTAAAATAGAAGATTCCTATGTATCATTTACTAATTATATAGAATCACTTACTATTAATGTAGATCAAAGTGACAGTGAGAGTGAAACCGAATTAAATATATAATTAAATTTAAGTTATAATTTATATTGTATTAATAGATAATTTTATTTATTTATTTATATATTTGCATTGTACTAATAAATTAAAACAAAATACAATAACCAATACGCAATGTTTTAGTCACAGATAATAGTAATAATAATAATAATAATAATAATAATAATAATAATAATAATAATAATAATAATAATAATAATAATAATAATAATAATAATAATAATAATAATAATAATAATAATAATAATAATAATAATAATAATAATAATAATAATAATAATAATAATAATAATAATAATAATAATAATAATAATAATAATAATAATAATAATAATAATAATAATAATAATAATAATAATAATAATAATAATAATAATAATAATAATAATAATAATAATAATAATAATAATAATAATAATAATAATAATAATAATAATAATAATAATAATAATAATAATAATAATAATAATAATAATAATAATAATAATAATAATAATAATAATAATAATAATAATAATAATAATAATAATAATAATAATAATAATAATAATAATAATAATAATAATAATAATAATAATAATAATAATAATAATAATAATAATAATAATAATAATAATAATAATAATAATAATAATAATAATAATAATAATAATAATAATAATAATAATAATAATAATAATAATAATAATAATAATAATAATAATAATAATAATAATAATAATAATAATAATAATAATAATAATAATAATAACAATAATAATAATAATAATAATAATAATAATAATAATAATAATAATAATAATAATAATAATAATAATAATAATAATAATAATAATAATAATAATAATAATAATAATAATAATAATAATAATAATAATAATAATAATAATAATAATAATAATAATAATAATAATAATAATAATAATAATAATAATAATAATAATAATAATAATAATAATAATAATAATAATAATAATAATAATAATAATAATAATAATAATAATAATAATAATAATAATAATAATAATAATAATAATAATAATAATAATAATAATAATAATAATAATAATAATAATACATCTTGCGTTGTACTGTGCAGCAGTGACTGCGATCGAAATTTCAGGCCAAAAAACATACACCCCCAGTACGAGCAGGCATAATTTCCAGAAAAATACGCCTGCCTGGAAAACACGCCTTGAAAACAATATCGATGATTTCCGAAGGAAAGTCGACGTCATCTCAGAATACCTTTCTGGTAATCGATCAAGTAAAGTAATGAAAAAAATAAAAACAATTGCCAATAAATCTGGCATTGGCTTCGACGATCCAAACTTCTCCGAAAAATTATTGGATCTTAAAGATCGGTTTAGACAGAAAGCTAAATCTAAAGGGGCTAGGCTAGCAAGATATAACGAGCTAAAAAAACGAAAGCACCAAAATTCAGAATTCATAAATAGTCAAAAGAAATTTTATAGAGAGCTCGAACAAGGCAGTAGCAGGTCAGAACTTGAGAATGTGGACATGTCCTCCTTTGCAGAATATTGGCAATCGGTTTGGAAAAGATCAGATGATTATGAAAAAGCGGCACCTTGGATTAAAACAATTGAACAGCACACAACTGCTCTCCCAGAAATGGAGTTTAACGATTTCACGGCGACTGACATTTGCACCGCCGTCAAGAAAACTCATAACTGGAAAGCTCCTGGACCAGATGGACTACATAACTTCTGGATTAAAAACTTTACGGCGGCCCACCGTCCACTTGCTAGTGCATTTAAAGAGGTAATGATAAATCCTGATACTTTCCCGAATTTTTTAATGGAAGGCAATACATATCTTCTGTACAAAAAGGGTGATGCTAAGCAACCCAATAACTACAGACCCATCACGTGTCTGTCAGTATTTTATAAATTGTTGACAGCCCTAATCAATGAAAAAATTTACAAACATTGTGATGAAAACAATATTTTTGAAGAAGAGCAGAAAGGATGTATAAGAGCAAGTATGGGATGCAAGGAACAGCTAACGATCGATGCTGTAGTTCTCGAACAAGCGCGGAAAAGAAAACGCAACCTAAACATCTGCTATATAGACTACAGGAAAGCCTTCGATAGTGTTCCACACGATTGGTTACTAGAAGTCCTGAAGATTTATAAAATAAGCCCTCCCATCATTAACTCCTTAAGGTGCCTAATGGGGAAATGGAAAACAAATCTCTTTATCGACCAACAATGCATTACAACTGCGAATATCGAGAGAGGAATTTTTCAGGGAGATTCCTTTTCTCCAGTTTGGTTTTGTCTAGCCCTAAACCCTATGTCTACATTACTGAACAACAGTAATATAGGATATAAACTAAACATGAGAAATCCACGAAAGCTCTCGCACCTACTATATATGGATGACCTTAAACTCTATGGAGAAACTAGAGAAAAACTAAACTCCTTAATAAAAATGGTCGAAGAATTTAGTAGGGATATCAAGATGTCATTCGGACTTGATAAATGCTCTACCATTAGCATTCAAAAAGGAATAGTCAACAATCAACATTCAACACACTGTAACATACAACAACTGGCACCAGAAGAATCCTATAAATATTTAGGTATACCTCAAAACGAGAAATTTAACCATAGCCAGTTAAAGAAAGACTTTTCTACTATGTACGAAAAGAGGCTTACAAAACTTTTAAATACCAAACTGAACAGTGGAAACCTGATTAGAGCGATCAATGGATGGGCAGTGCCAACTCTGACCTATTCCTTTGGTATTGTTAAATGGTCAGAAACAGACCTTGATGGACTGGATAGATTAACACGTCGAACATTGACAAAATTCCGATGTCTGCATCCAAATTCATCTATGAAGCGACTGTACATTCCAAGAAAGTTGGGAGGCAGAGGCCTCGTGAACATTAAGAACCTTTGTCTGAACCAGGAGAGTAAGATGAGAGAACGCTTCATTAATTCAAGCAGCACGCTAATGAGGTTGGTTGCTAAGGAGGACCGGGGTTTCACCCCTTTGAACCTAGATAAATTGAATCGTGTTGATGGTAGAACAACACTTACGGATTGTGTCCGTGAATGGAAACAACAGACACTGCATGGACGGTATCCAAAGTCACTCGAGGATGATACCATTGATGGACCATTGTCTCTAAAATGGCTGACCGATGGGCTGTTGTACCCAGAAACAGAAGGTTTTGCGACATCTATTCAAGATAAGGTAGTAAGAACACGGAACTATGAAAAGCATATACTACACATGGATGTTGTCGACCGATGTAGGAAGTGCGGTATAGTGGGGGAAACGATTGAACACCTTATCGGTGGGTGTGCAGTTCTAGCCCCTAATGCTTATTTAGGAAGACATAATCAGCTGGCGAAAATTATACATCAGCAAATTGCATTAAAGTATTCGCTATTAGATAACGCACCTGCTCCATATTATAAGTACTCACCTTCTCCCGTATTGGAATCATCTGATTCAATCCTATACTGGGACAGACCAATCACAACAGATCGAACGGTCGATTATAATAGACCAGACATTGTTCTAATTAGTAAAAAGGAGAAAAGGGCTTTTATAATTGACATCGCAGTGCCACTCTCTCATAATATCAGGAAAACCGAGTTGGAGAAAACCACTAAGTATGAAAACCTTGCGTACGATTTGAAAAACCAGTGGAAACTGCATAAGGTAGAGATAGTGCCTTTCGTTATATCCGCCGAAGGCCTAATAAGTAAGAACTTTTCAAAAAATTTGAAGAACCTTGGTATCTCAAAATCGATTGCCATAGTGGGACAGCGTGCAGTGCTCTTGCAGACGTGCCACATTGTTCGTAAAATTTTATGCTAAGTGAGAGGAGTTGAATTGCTTTCTCATTTTGGCATTGTAATATAGACCAGCCTAGGCTGAGATGCTGAGTTCAGTACGAGGATGATAATAATAATAATAATAATAATAATAATAATAATAATAATAATAATAATAATAATAATAATAATAATAATAATAATAATAATAATAATAATAATAATAATAATAATAATAATAATAATAATAATAATAATAATAATAATGGGGCAGGGGGCGGTTAGTCCGCTTGGTGAGTGGCGCCACCACTTTCCCGAGCTGAGAGGAGTAAACCTCTGAAAAAAAAATCCCCAAGCTTAAGGTGGAAATCCATCGTACCGAGGAGCTGAATGGCACAGGGTTAAAGTGTCTCTAACGATGTCTCCGGATACCAAGCGCCCTCCGGTAGTAAATAGCTTTCCCATGGTAAATAGGGGCTCTGCCTTGGGTGACCGTTTTTCCCTTGAACCCAAATATATTTATGGAGAATAAAACACATAATATTATACAAGGCGGTAGGGTTTTGCGGACAAGAACCCTTCGGAACCGTCGGGAGGATTTGTCCGGGGTTGGTGAATCTGGAGCGAGTGGCGGTTCCCAACTCTATGGCACCACAAGAATGGCAATGAAAGAGGCACTCGAACAACAATTAGATCATCTAAGTCTAGCAACACCAAAGACTTTACTACAAAATCAACAGAGAGCGGAAATTAATAATGGAGTAGAAGATCAAAATACCCCGGTACTTGCTGGCTCGCCCCTAATAAGGAAGGCTGTCACTAGGACCGAACGCACTCCACGTATCAGATGGACACGCGAAATGAATATTGATGTAATGCGTGTCTATTGCTACGTAAACCAGTGCGGAGATAATCCGCTCCCTGGATGGAGGCATGCACTCCACCAAGAATATAAAAAGAGGTTCCCTGAAACTCAGCTGTCGGAACAAAACTTAGCCGACCGTAAAAATGTAATTCTAAGGAAAAACTATCTAACCGAATCGGAATTAATGAACATCAAGAGAGAAATCGGTAATGAACTACATCAAAACATTACATATCAACAACATAAAGAAGATACTATAGACGTTCTTAACTCGAATACAGAGGAGAAACAAGTAGAACAAACTCAAAATGTATCACCAGAAGCATCATCGTCTAAAAATGAAGAATCAATCTCGCAACGTAACTTTTCTAACATACGAGAGAAGTTTTACAGCAATTTGGCCCGTTTTACTGGCTCAAACCCATTGAATAGACCAAAAATTCCAGTACTGCGTAATATTGCAAAATCACGTATTACTCTAATGCAGATTAATAGAGTTTTGGAATCACATCTATCTGGTATGACAAATTTAAGCGATATACATCTTGCATTATATTGTGCAGCAGTGACTGTCATCGAAATTTCAGGTCAAAAGACTTACACCCATAATGCGGCTGGTCGTAGTATCCAGAAAAATACACCTGTCTTGAAAACGCGCCTTGAAAACAATATCAATGAGTTCCGGAGGAAAGTTGACATTATGTCAGAGTATCTTTCTGGTAATCAGTCAAATAAAGTAACGAGAAAAGCAAAAATAATTGCCAATAAATCTGGCATTGACTTCGATGATTCAAACCTGACAGAAAAATTGTTGGATCTAAAAGATCGGTTTAGGCAAAAAGCTAAATCGAAAGGAGCCAGGCTAGCAAGATATAATGAACTAGAAAAGCGAAAACATCAAAATTCAATATTTGCAAACAGCCAAAAGAAATTTTATAGACAACTCGAAGCAGAAGGTAACAGCAAGTCAGAACTTAAGAATATCGATGTGTCTTCCTTTGCGGAATATTGGAGATCGGCTTGGAAAAAATCAGACGGCTACGAAAAATTGGCTCCTTGGGTTAAAACCATTCAAGAACAGACAAATGCTCTCCCAGATATGGAGTCTAACGATTTCACAGAGATTGACATTTGCACTGCTGTCAGGAAGACTCACAACTGGAAGGCGCCTGGACCAGATGGATTGCATAACTTCTGGATTAAAAGCTTTACAGCCGCCTATCCCGTACTTGCAAATGCATTTAAAGAGGTTTTAATAAATCCAGACACTTTCCCTGACTTTCTAATGGAGGGCAATACATACCTACTGTTCAAAAAAGGGGACGTTAAGCAACCCAATAACTACAGACCAATCACATGTCTGTCAGTGTTATATAAACTGTTCACAGCCCTACTCAATGAAAAAATCTACCAACATTGTTATAAAAACAACATTTTTGAAGAACAGAAAGGATGTATAAGAGCAAGTATGGGCTGTAAGGAACAATTGACGATCGATGCTGTAGTTCTTGAGGAAGAGCGAAAAAGAAAACGCAACTTAAATATCGGCTATATAGACTACAAGAAAGCATTCGATAGTGTCCCTCACGATTGGCTGGTTGAGGTTCTGAATTTCTATAAAATTAGCCCCCAGATTATTAATTCTTTAAAGTGCCTGATGGGGAAGTGGAAAACGAATCTTTTTGTCGGCCAACAATGCATTGCTGTTACAAATATCGAGAGGGGAATTTTTCAGGGAGATTCCCTTTCTCCAATTTGGTTCTGTTTAGCATTGAACCCTTTGTCCACACTACTCAACAACAGCAATATTGGATATAAACTTAACATGAGGAATCCAAGAAAGCTCTCTCATCTACTATATATGGATGACCTTAAATTATATGGAGAAACTAGAGAAAAATTAAACTCATTGATAAAAACGGTTGAAACATTCAGTAGGGATATCAGAATGTCATTCGGACTGGACAAATGCTCTACCATTAGTATACAGAAGGGAAAGGTTCAGAGTCAACATTCAACACTTTGTAACATACAACAACTAGCACCAGAAGAATCCTACAAATATTTAGGAATACCCCAAAAGCATAAACTTGATCATAACCAGTTAAAGAAGGACTTTTCCACTCTATACCAAAAGAGACTTACAAAACTTTTAAACACCAAACTGAACGGAGGAAACCTCATTAGAGCGATCAACGGTTGAGCGGTGCCAGCTCTGACATATTCTTTTGGCACAGTTAAATGGTCAGAAACTGACCTTGATGAACTTGATAGGTTGACGCGCCGAACATTGACAAAGTTCCGATGCCTGCATCCAAACTCATCTACGAAAAGACTATACATCCCAAGAAAGTTGGGGGGTAGAGGCCTTGTAAACGTAAAAAATATCTGCCTCAATCAAGAAAATAGAACGAGAAAACACTTCATTGATTCAAACAGTACGTAATTGAAATTGGTTGCAAATGAGGATCGGGGTTTCACCCCACTGAACCTAAATAAACAAAATCGTATTGATAGCAGAACAACACTCACGGACTGCGTTCTAGAATGGAAAGGACAAACATTGCACGGAAGGTTTCCTAAGACACTCGACGATGACACCATTGACGAACAATTGTCTCTGAAGTGGGTGACCGATGGACTCTTGTACCCAGAAACAGTAGGTTTTGCGATATCTATCCAAGATAGGGTAACAAGAACAGACAAACTATGAAAAGCACATACTGCATTTGGACGTAGTCGATAAGTGCAGGAAATGCGGTACTTTGGGTGAATCAATTGAGCACCTTATTGGCGGTTGCCCGGCCCTTGCTACTAATGCTTATTTAGAACGGCATAATCAACTGGCAAAAATTATACATCAACAAATTGCAAAAAAATACTCGCTATTAGAAAGCGCACCTCCTCCATATTATAAGTACTCGCCTTTTCCTGTACTTGAATCATCCGATACCATTCTTTACTGGGACAGACCAATCATTACTGATCGAACGGTTGATTATAACAGACCGGATATTGTTCTAATCAACAAAAAGGATAAGAGGGCTTTTATAATTGACATCGCAGGGCCACTATCTCACAACATTAGAAAAACTGAGACAGAAAAATCCACAAAGTATGAAAATCTGGCATACGACTTGAAGAACCAGTGGAAACTGAGTAAGGTAGATGTAGTGCCCTTCGTTATATCCGCCGAAGGCCTGATAAGTAAGAGATTTTCAAAGAACCTCGAGAGCCTCGGTATCTCGAGATCGATTGCCATAGTGGGACAGCGTGCCGTGCTCTTGCAGACGTGTCACATTGTTCGTAAGATATTATGCTAGGGTGAGAGGAGCTGAATTGCCTTTTCATCTTGGCACTGGAATATCGGCCAGCATGAGCTGAGATTCTACAGTAAGGATTAGCAGAATAATAATAAGTGCTAATAGGTTTGTTCTAGCATAAAATTTCGCCCTTAAACCTGATTGCAAACGGTTTCAGATTTTTATCTGCTAGAACGCTTATATTGAATCGACAATTGTGAGTTATGTTTATATTTTTATTTGAAAACAGTAAAGCGAGCAATGTAATTTTTTATCATAAAAATAATACAGTTGGTTAAAGTGTATAAATAATATTGATGTCATCGGTAACGACTGCGATTTTCTTTAAATATAAAAGGTATACAACTTTGCTCCCGCCTTTTTTTTCAAGTTTCAATGCTTTACTCTAAAAAAACTGGTTATACATATATGATTCAAGGTATTGTCTATCGTAGGCCACTACTTTTTTCTATTTTTGTGGGAAGAATAATCTATGGCTCAGCCAGGAGAATAGGATAACAGAGCGCTTCATTAGCTCAAATAGCGCACTAATGAAACTGGTTGTTAAAGAGGACCAGGGTTGCATCGCGCTGAACCTAAATAAACAAAATCGTGTTGATAGCAGAACAGCACTGAAGGATATCCTTTAAGAATGGAAATAACCGACATTACATGGGAGATATCCTAAATTATTGGATGCTAATAATCACTGGTCTCTAAAGTGGCTTACCGATGGACTAATATAACCAGAAACAAAAGGCTTCGCGACATCTATTCAAGATAAGGTAGTAAGGTAGCAAAAACAAAAAACTATGAAAGACATATACTACACATGAATAGACAAGTACAGAAATAATAATAATAATAACTAATTAACTAATAAAATAATAATAATAATAAAAACACTGAAGGTGTATGGTGAAAGTGTGGCAAAATAGGGGAGACTGTTGAGCAGATAATTAGTGGATGTCCTACTTTAGCAGAAAATGCATATTTAGGAAGGCATAATCAGCTTGCTAAAATAATCCACCAAAAACTGGCACTTAATCATGGTCTTTTACCAACATCTACTTCGCCGTATTATAAATACAGTCCCCAAGCTGTTCTGGAGTCTGACGATGTGCTGCTCTACTGGGATAGACCGATAATAACTGACAGGGCTGTCGACTACAATAAACCAAACATAGTCTTAATAAATAAAGAAGAAAAGCGGGGAATAATTGCCATACCACTGTCTCACAATATATATAAAACGGAGGTAGAAAAAGTTTCTAAGTATGAGAATCTTTCTTATGAATTGAAGAACATCTTGCAACTTGAAAAAGTCAACATCGAATCTTTTGTAATTTCCGCAGAGGGTGAGCCACATGTTCTCCAAAATTTTAACAAACTGCGGACTAAATAGAAATGTCACAAAAGTGGGACAACGGGCTATATTGTTGCAAACCAGCCACATAGTTCCAAAATGTTTGTATTAATGCCAACGGAATACTGGGTTATAATGAAATTTATCCCCAGGCTCCGAGCCGAACTCTAACATCGCGAGGTAAGAATCGGTTTATGGTTTCCAGCTCTTTAGAGCTGAGAGAGTGACACCAAGTCGAAGATAATAATAATAAGTTTATTAAATCCAAAAGGCATTACCGGAAATGTATAGGTTAGGCCAAGCAAACAATACATTGCATTGAACTGTAATACAATACACTTTTTCAAATACTTGAAGCAAGTGTACTAGATAAGCAAAGTCGTTACGATCACGAGTTTTATATTCATAGAAGGAACTATGTTGTGCAAATTTCTGAGAATTCAACCTGACAAATTTAACAATCTCGTATATGTATAGTGATGGCAATATCAGGACATTATACTTAGAAAAAAGATGTCGACAAGTAGCTGATTTTTAAGCTTCAGCGATTGTTCTTATTAGGCGCTTTTGGAATCTGAAAACTCGCAATAAATGAGGTGAATTACCCCAGAAAATTAGTCCATACTTTACACGGCTATAAAATTCAGCATAATAATATAATAACACTATATCAGCAGTATCGACCTGTTTCAGACTGTATAGAGCATAATTTTTTCAAAGTTCATTCACATGTGGGTCCCATGTCAGCTTGCGTTCAGATGAATACCCAAGAACTTGACACCTGATACCTGGAGCATTGACCTTCCGTTAGTTTTCAAGAAATAAGATTTGTCCTCCATATAAGCTTGAGTGGAGATGTTAACATTTGTTTTCTCCACATTTAGATATAGCCTGTTTGCCTTATACCAGTTATAAAATGTGTTTAACGTGGTCTGAACAGTCCATCCCAAGTCCCTGTGCATCATCAGCCGGCACTAGGTAGCTACAATCATCAGCAGACATAATTATGTTTTTATTATCGTAGATAGTCGGCAAATCATTAATAAAAAGTAGAAATAAAATAGGGCCCAGAACAGATCCCTGAAGTACTCGGCAAGCAATTCTCGATCTATTAGATTGTATACTATTTATTTCAACTATCTGGGAACGATCGGTGATGCATGATCGTATCCAATGATGAATTTTACCTCTTGTGCTATTGTTATATAATTTATAAAGTAACAGTGTATGATCGACCAAGTCAAAGGTCTTACTAAGGTCCATAAAAATACCAATAATATATATATATATATATATATATATATATATATATATATATATATATATATATATATATATATATATATATATATGTATATATATATATATATATATATATATATATATATATATATATATATATATATATATATATATATGTGTGTGTGTGTGTGAAAAAATCGCAAATTCCTGTGTGTGTAGATTTTTCACATAGAGTGTTGTGTTGAGCTCAAAATATTAAATTTATTTATAAATGACATTATTTGATCGTACACCATTCTATCCATTATTTTAGATAACACGGACAGAATGGCAATTGGTCTATAGTTGCTAAAGCATAGGGGATCACCCTTCTTGAATATCGGAATTATTTTTGCTGTCTTTAGAGCATTCAGAAATATACCGCTTTCAAATGACCAATTAATTAAATATGTTAATGGCTGAAGTATTTAATGTGGGTATCTCTTAAAAATCAGTGCAGGTATATTATCCAATTCAGCAGATTTTGTGTTTTTTAAACTTTTGAATAGTGTCCATTATTTCATATTGATTAACTGACATCAAAATCATTGACTTCCGAACTTTATAATTATGGTGTATCGTGAGTTCACCCGAAGTACTTGATATTTAAAAACTAACTTGAAAACGTAAACTTGGTACTTAAAATGCGGTGGTTTGGGACAAACGATTGAACACCTTTTTGGTGGATGCCTAGTCTTTGCCTCCAGTACATATCTAGGCAGGCATAATCAGCTGGCGACAATTATACACAAGCAACTCGCTTTAAAGTACTCGTTATTAGATAAGATAAATCCACCATTTTACAAGAACTCGCCTTCTCCCGTATCTAATAAGGATCTAATAAGCAAAACCTTTTCCAAAAAAATGGAAATCTTGGAATTTCGAAATCATTTGCTACAGTAGAACAAAATTATCTTACAAATTTGTCACATTGTTCCTACTAAGCTGAATGGGAGAAGCTAAATTGCTTTTTCATCTTGGTATTGTAACTTTGATCAGTCTTAGATGAGATGACGGATGAAGTCATGGTGGTAATGATAATAATAATAGGATGGATTCGGTTTTTGTATCATGAAAACCCACACAGTGGGTATTGTATTTTGTATCACGAAAACCAATACAGCAATAATTATTTGTACATTTTTCGCTAAAAATCCAACAAATATCATTCTACAAGCACGATTTTCAGCAGATATGGCACCACGTAACTAGATAATTCGCTGTCCGCTTCGAAAAAAATACCGGAAGTCGAATATAAAAAATTCTTTTAGTTTCAAAGACTGCAAACATCTTGAAATAAGTGTATTGCAGTGAGAAGGAATTATTTTGAAGGGCGCAATATAAATGTGAATAGATAAATAAATGCTGTGTTTTATTTAAAGTCACCATACTTTTTCAAGGAATTTTAGAGAACAAAAAACCATCATTCCCGCATACATAAAAAACAAATAAATAGTTCATAAAAGCTCCCACTGAAAAAAGTATAACACAGATTAAATGAATACTAACGCATCATCCAGGTAAACTTTATCCATTCAAGATTAAAATGAGAAAGATAAAGAAAGAGCGAGAAAAAAAGATAGAAGAGAGTCGAAACAGACGGTACCAAAGCCCGCTGCGACGTGTGAATCTTCGACCGAAAAACGTCATCTTGTTAAATGGGATGATATGCAACCAGCTATGATTAATTATCCTGCGGTTTAGCTTACAGATAGTCCTTAATGGTGGCCTTTTCTCCTTCGTCTAACCCCCGGTACAGATCCCGGCTGCCTCACTTCTATGGCGAATCGGCCTTACGAACGGTGAAAAAGGCCCTGAATGGGTTCGATAAAGATTATTAATGATTCCAGAACGAAAAAATCTATTTAGAATAGTTTTTTTCCTTTTCTTCAAACGAAAACGAGATGGTCTTTAAATGACACTTCAGACTTTGTTTGACCGTTACGCAGGTAGGTATGTCGATTTTTTTCCATTCTTTGGTTGTTTCAATGGCATTGCGTTTTGTTACGTGTCATTGTGTGTAAGTATTATAAAGAGTTCTTCTCTTAAGTAGCAAGATGTTACTGTGTCTTGTTGTGTGTTACTTTTAAAACTAATTATTAGGTTGTGTAATATTAAGTGTCCCATTTTCAAGTAAAAAAAATGAAATTATATATACATTATCCGGAGGCCAAGGGTTAACTACCTACGGCAGCGGGAAGACCTGCCCCAAAGCAGAGTGTGTTAAGAATCACCGGGTTAGATCAGGCTGCCATTGGACTTTTGACATTGCTACCCTGAATATACGGACAATGAAAACGGATGCCCGATTGCAGAAACTATTGATCGAACTTGATAACATAAATTGGGATATTGTTGGGCTCTGTGAAACACGAAGAAAGGGCGAAGAGCTAATCCAACTGGATTCAACTGGTCACGTACTTTACACTCGGGCTACGGAGAATGGACGATGTAGTGGAATTGGATTCCTTATCAATCGAAAGCTGAAGGACAGTATAGCAAAATCTGAAAGTATATCTGACCAATTAGTCTAATGCGTCATTCAGTTCAATAACAAGTTTAGGCTTCAAATCGTCCAAGCTTAAGCTCCAACTATAAGCTATAGGGAGTAGGAAATTGAGGAATTGTATGATGATGTGGACCAGCTTTTATACAAGGAGAAATGTAGGTACAAAATCCTGATGGGTGGTTTTAATGCCAGAATTGGAATAGCAAGAACTGGTGAAAATGCAACTGGCCCTTATGGAACGGGTAAGCGGGACAATAGAAGTGACAGATTAGTTGATTTTGCTGAAGGCCAAGAACTGTATATTATGTATTCGTTCTATAAGAAAAATATCAGCAGAAAATGGACATGGAAAAGTCTATCTAGACTCACAAGTAAAACTGACTACACGTGATGATGACATAGTTATGACCAACGATAAAACAATATTTACCAATTGTACTGTCCTTAACAATTTTAGTGTTGGAAGTGACCACCGAATGGCACGAGCAAAAGTTAGGACTAACTGTCAAAGAGTGCGCGAAAGAATGGTAATGTCAACGAAAGCCAAAGTGGATTCTGGGAAATTGCTGGAAAGGGGTAGCGATTTTGAGATTGCTTTGTCGAACCGTTTTGCTGTGTAACAATATCCGGATTGGATGGAAAATTCAGTTCAATATGAAGAAATCACCAACAATGTACTTCAAACGGCTGCTTCAATAGCACCAGAAGAAAAAGGTCTTAAACAGACAAAAATCTAAAGTGAGATCATTGATTTAATAAAGAAACGACGGACAATATGCTATAGAATCGATGAAAAACGGTAAGGCTTCAGGAAAGGACAGTATAATTGTAGAAATGCTAAAAGCTGGTGGTCCGACGTTACATAAAACACTGGCAAAATTATATTCAAAAACCTCAAAGAACAAAAAGTACCTGACTTATGGAAAAATGCAGAAGTATAAGAAAACGTATCAGAGAGGACACGCGTCGATTCAATATGCAGCTAGTGCAAAAAACCCTGGAAGAAAACAAAGGAATTAACAAAGCTAAACAGAAGCTGAGAAACAAAAGAACGCAAATATATGCTTTAAAGCGTGAGGATGGCACAGTGTACAGGACGCGTACCCAAATGATAGAAATTGTCAGAAGGTATTATTCCCAGTTATATGAAGATCAGAGCCAGTCAGGGACAGCAATACCCACGAAATAACAATATATAATGCCAGATATCCTAGTGGAGGAAGTAACAAATGCTATAGAATTGATGAAGAACGGCAAGGCTCCAGGAAAGGATAGTGTAACTGTCGAAATGCTAAAAGCTGGTGGTCGGACGTTACATAAAACACTGGCAAAATTATACTCAAAATGCCTCAAAGAACAAAAAGTACCTGACTTATGGAAAAATGCAGAACTGATCCTTTTACATAAAAAAGAAGCACAGGAAGATTTAAAGAACTACCGTCCAATAAGCCTCCTAAGCTAATGTAGAACGAGGTGTACGGCAGAGTGACGCAATATCGCCTATTCTTTTCTGGGCTGGCCTTGAAGAAGTATACCGTAAACTACTGGATTGGGAACACGATGGTGTAAAGATCAATGGTGCAAACTTAAACCATCTTAGATTTGCAGATGATATCATCCTCCTTTCACAAGACCCAGAGGAGCTGCAAAGACGCATACAAGAGCTGCAAAGGGCTGGCGAACCATTTGGCTTAAAAATAAACTTGAAAAAGAGTCAGGTTATGTTCAATAAATTCGCTCAGGACAGAAGAATTTCAGTTTTAGGAAGGGATTTGGAGATTATGGACCACTTTGTATATCTTGGGCAGAGTATTTTAATGGAGGGGGATACCACCCGGGAGGTGGAACGACGTTTTAAATGAGGCTGGCAGGCATTTGGCAGGCTAAACATAGTGTTTAAGAGAAGACTTCCACTTTGCCTGAAACGAAAAGTCTTCGATCAGTGCGTTCTACCTGTTATGGCATACGGAAGTGAAACCTGGACACTCACATCGCAATCAATTTAAAAACTTCGGGTAGCACAGAATGGAAAGATGTATGCTTGGCATTACAAGACCAGACAAAATGCCGGTATAAATCAGGAAACAAACGAAAGTCTGTGACATCATTGGAAGAGTAAAGCAATTGAAATGGAGATGGGCAGGCCATATAGCGAGGCGATGGTACGTCAGATGGACCAAGGCAATCCTGGAGTGGATACCGCTTGACCGCAAACGTCCGCGAAGAAGACCGATAGCACGATGGACTGATTACATCGTTAAGTATATTGGACCCGAGTGGCAGAAGACCAGGACCGTGAAAGTTGAAAGCATGCTGAGAACACACTGCATATGTATTTGGAAACAATTAAAGAAAATTAATGAATTCTAAGTAAGACTAAAGTACTTTGATTTTTCAGAGAATGGCATCATCAGGATAATCTTGTACTGCTCATTTAAAAAATGATACAAACAGTAGAGCCCTGTTAAAAATCAAATTTAATTTATGTGTAAAAGAAATCTTAAGTGAGACGTAATTGTCGTACACAATACCGTATTATATGCAACTGAAACTGATTAATTTGTATACATGCAACTTGAATATATTCCGTTGCTTTCGGACTCACCAGTACAATGGCTGGAAAAGGACGAAACAATTTTTATTATAAATGTCTTTATTTTCTTATACGGACAAGCTAATACGTTGTGATATGTGAAGCGATTTGTCGCAAAATAATACGGGAGATTATTTATGCGCGGAGATTTGCGATGGCGTTCGCTTGCAGGCAATTCAAAGCGTTCTATTCGTCGTATAAACGGTTTAGAGTTATGCCTTCAATTAGAGTCTGCGTTACAAATGATTTTACTACGCACCACCATTACACATTAACTCTTTATTGATTCTGACAGTCTGATTAATCGCCCAGTTTTACGTAAAAGAAAATGGAAGATAAGTTACGTAGGTGACTACAAAAGTTTCTGCGCACTTTATAGAAAATGGCATTAATTTTCTCATTATATATATATATATATATATATATATATATATATATATATATATATATATATATATATATATATATATATATATATATATATATCATCATCATCATCATCATCAGCCCGTATCAATCCACTGCAGGATGAAGGCCTCTTCAGCATGCTTCCAACCTTCACGGTCCTGGGCTTTCCTCTGCCACTCGGGTCCAATATACTTAACGATGTCATCAGTCCATCGTGCTTTCGGTCTTCTTCGCGGACGTTTGCGATCAAGCGGTATCCACTCCAGGATTGCCTTGGTCCATCTGTCGTCCCATCGCCTCGCTATATGGCCTGCCCATCTCCATTTCAACTGTTTTACTCTTCCAATGATGTCACAGACTTTTGTTTGTTCCCTGATCCATGCGCAGGACTTTCTGTCTCGTCTTGTAATGCCAAGCATACATCTTTCCATTCCCCTCTGTGCCACCCGAAGTTTTTGAATTGATTGCGATGTGAGTGTCCAGGTTTCACTTCCGTATGTCATAACGGGTAGAACGCACTGATCGAACACCCTTCTTTTCAGGCAAAGTGGGAGTCTGCTCTTAAACACTATGTTGAGCCTACCAAATGCCTGCCAGCCACATTTAACACGCCGTTCCACCTCCCGGGCGGTATTCCCCTCCATGGAAATCCTCTGCCCAAGATATACAAAGCTGTCCACAATCTCCAAATCCCTTCCCAAAACTGAAATTCTCCTGTCCTGAGCGAAGTTATTGAACATAACCTGACTCTTTTTCAGGTTTATTTTCAAGCCAAATGGTTCGCCAGCCCTTTGCAGTTCTTGTATGCGTCTTTGCAGCTCCTCTGGGTCTTGTGAAATGAGAATAATATCATCTGCAAATCTAAGATGGTTTAAGTTTGCACCATTGATCTTTACCCCATCCTGTTCCCAATCCAGTTTACGGAATACTTCTTCAAGGCCAGCCGAGAAAAGAATAGGCGATATTGCGTCACCTTGCCGTACACCTCGTTCTATATTAATTCCCACTTCAAGATCATCAAGGTGAATTGTGGCTGTAGCTCCATCATATATCGATTCTAATAGGTTTACATAGGCTCTCTCTACACCTTGGCTAAGCAGTGCATCCATTATCGCATGCTTTGAGATGGAATCAAATGCTTTTTCGTAGTCGATAAAAGCCAAGCACAATGGCATGGTGTATTCGTTGTGCCTTTCTATGACCTGCTGTACAACCTGGATGTGATCCATTGTACTGAATCCACTTCTGAATCCTGCTTGTTCTCTTGGTTGTGCGTTATTCAGTTTTTTTAATATTCTTTTAGAAATTATCTTAGTGAAAACTTTGTACATCACTGATAGGAGGCTTATTGGACGGTAGTTCTTTAAATCCTCCTGTGCTCCTTTTTTATGTAAAAGGATCACTTCTGCATTTTTCCATAAGTCAGGTACTTTTTGTTCTTTGAGGCATTTTGAGTATAATTTTGCCAGTGTTTTATGTAACGTCCGACCACCAGCTTTTAGCATTTCGACAGTTACACTATCCTTTCCTGGAGCCTTGCCGTTCTTCATCAATTCTATAGCATTTATTACTTCCTCCACTAGGATATCTGGTATTATATATTGTTCTTCCGTGGGTAGTGCTGTCCCTGACTGGCTCTGATCTTCATATAACTGGGAATAAAACCTTCTGACAATCTCTAACATTTCGGTACGCGCCCTGCACACTGTGCCATCCTCACGCTTTAAAGCATATATTTGCGTTCTTTTGTTTCTCAACTTCTGTTTAGCTTTGTTAATTCCTTTGTTTTCTTCCAGGGTTTTTTGCACTAGCTGCATATTGAATCGGCGCGTGTCCTCTCTGATACGTTTTCTTATAGTTTTGCAGAGCTCAGTGAACTCGACCCTGCCAAAAGGACTACCTGCATTTCTCATTGCTCGCCGTTTCTTCATTAAATCAATGGTCTCACTGGAGATTTTTGTTTGTTTGAGACATTTTTCCTCTGGTGCTATTGAAGCAGCCGTTTGAAGTACATTGTTGGCGATTTCTTCATATTGAACTGATATTTCCACCTCCTCTGGATCTTGTAACGCAGCAAACCGGTTTGACAAAGCAATCTCAAAATCGCTTCCTCTCTCCAGCAGTTTTCCAGAATCCACCTTGCCCTTCTTTGATCTTACCATTTTTTCGCGCTCTTTTCGACAGTCAATCCGAACCCTTGCTCGTACAATTCGGTGGTCACTTCCAACATTAAAATTGTTAAGGACAGTACAATTGGTAAATATTGTTTTATCGTTGGTCATGATGTAGTCAATTTCGCTTGTGAGCCCAGATGGACTTTTCCATGTCCATTTTCTGCTGATATTTTTCTTATAGAATGAATTCATAATATATAGTTCTTGCCCTTCAGCAAAATCAACTAATCTGTCACCTCTATTGTCTCGCTCACCAGTTCCATATGGGCCAGTTGCATTTTCGTCTGTTCTTGTTGTTCCAATTCTGGCATTAAAATCACCCATCAGGATTTTGTACCTACATTTCTCCTTGTATAAAAGCTGGGCCACATCATCATAAAATTCCTCAATTTCCTCATCTTTATGGCTTATAGTTGGTGCATAAGCTTGGACGATTTGAAGCCTAAACTTTTTATTCAGCTGAATGACGCATTGGGCTAATCGGTCGGATGTACTTTCAAATTTTACCACACTGTCCTTCAGCTTTCGATTGATGAGGAATCCTATTCCGCCACATCGGCCATTTTCCGTACCTCGAGTGTAGAGTACGTGTCCAGTTGGTTCCAGTTTGATTAACTCTTCACCCTTCCTTCGTGTTTCACAGAGCCCAATTATATCCCAATGTATGTTGTCAAGTTCGATTAACAGTTCTTGCAATCGGGCCTCTGTTTTCATAGTCCGTATATTTAACGTTGCAATGTCAAAAGTCCAATGGCAGCCTGATCTAACCCGGTGATTCTTAGCACCCTCTGCCTTGGGGCAGGTCTTCCCGCTGCCGTAGGTAGTTGCCCCTTGGCCTCCGGGGAATGAGGGCCGTGTTTGAGGTTGTACTGTCATATTTCAACATACTGAAATACCATGTTGAAGGTATGGACCGTAATCTGCCACGCTGGTCCAATGCGGGTTGGCAGATTTTGGATCATGTTAGTCTGAGGCCTCCGCTTTGACCTGTCCGCCAGGGGTGACCCTCCCAGGAGCATAGACTCCAGACGGCATAGCTCAAAGCTTCATTGCCCTACTCAAATCCCTTTACCACGTCAAGGTCTGATCCACAAAGGGACACATATATATATATATATATATATATATATATATATATATATATATATATATATATATATATATATATATATATATATATATATATATATATATCTTACTTACTTACTTAATCCTTCCTCTTAATACCCGGGGGTATCAAGGTGAAATTACATTTCAGATGTATGTTAATGACATTTCTCGATCATTTACGGTCCTTGGTCAGGTTACCTGCTTCTGCTACATTTTCCCTCTTCTTTGGATTGTTTCTGCGATGTCTGTCTTACACAGCCATGTCTTACACAGCCTCCCCTTTTACTCTGTCGCCATCGCTCTGGTTTCTCAAACTTTCTTGGATTGTCTGTCTTGATCCATTCTGTTTAGATGACCGAACCATCTCAGTTTTTGCTCTTCTATTATTGATATGAGTGCTGGTATTTCCAAGTTATCCCTGATTATGCTACTTCCGACCTTGTCTATTCTTTTTATTCCCCTGTACCTTACGAAGATATCTCATTTCTGCCGTTTATACTCTACTTTTTTGCCGTTCATTCAAGATCCAATTTTCGCATCTAAATGTTAATTTGGGGATATATATCGTTTTATATATTGTTAATTTCGTTTCTCCGGATAGTTGTTTGTTGTGTAAGAAGCATCTGTTAAGTAATTGGAGCAATCTCCCTACTTTCGCCAGTCTGTTGTTCAGTTCGTCGTCCTGGTTTCCCCTGTTATTAATAATAGCATCTAAATAGTTATATTTTTCAGTGTGTTTGATTTCCATGTTGTTTAAGGGTGTTGTTCTCTCTTTGCAATGTTCTTGTCAATATCAATGATCTGTATCTTATTGATATTGAAGTGTAAACCAAACTTTTCAGCTGTTTTGTTCCATACTCCTATGTTGAATTTTAATTTTTCCTGAGATTCTGCCATGAGAACTATATCGTCAACAAATATACATATTTCTACATTAACTGGTTTCATCTTTGTCCATCCCACGTAGTTTTTCTTAAATTAATTTTTATATATTTTTTAATATTTTGAGTATTTTATCTATTGCATTTATAAACAATAGCGGACTCAGACTTCCTCCTTGTTCAGTCCTTCCACTGTGCTAAAAGGAGCGGATACTATATTGTGAAATCCAATTTGGCTTGTTGTAGTTTGGTACATGCTTTTAGTGGCTGCGATAAGATCCTTGTTTATATTTTTCTTCCCTAAGCTGTTCCAGATGGTTTCTCTTTTTATTGAATCAAAAGCTTTTTCCATGTTTATGAAGCATAGATATACTGTTCTGTTCTTCTCTGTCGCTTTTTTCTACTATCTGTTGAAGGGTGAAAATATGGTCCTGTATAGACTGGTTTTTCCTGAATCCGCTTTGTTTGTCTAGTAGTGTATTGACAATTTCCACTCTCAATCTACATTTCTTTTTTTTTCGTATATTTTTGCTATTACACATAGTATTGATATACCTCTGTCGTTCGTGCATTCTCTTTTGTTTCCTTTCTTGTGTATTGGTATGATCAAGGCATTAGTCCATTCTTTTGGAACTTTTTTGTTTTTCGGCGCTAAGTTAAACAGTTTCAAAAGTGTATTTCTTACAGGTGGCCCCATGTATTTCAGCATTTCCCGAGTGATTTCGCCGCCAGGTGCATTTCCCAGTTCTTCTTTAGTTATTAAATTTTCACTTGTTCTTCCTGGATGTCTAACCTGAATAGAACTATTATGTCTTAGAAATATTGTAAAATGAAAAAATATTAGGCATTCCATTAAACATTAAGATATGTTTAATTTTTTTTTTCGTTTATCTCAGTTGTCCTTATTTTTGTTTACATAAATTTTCTACCTTAAATTTTGTTTACATTACAAGTTAAGTCATAGTTTGACTAATATCCATACCAAAAATCACAATCCTACTTCAAAAAGTAAATGATATGATAATGAAAAATCAAAACTATACTCGGCTACTGTTTTGCTCACTCGCGCCCAAAACGAAGGTCATGTTTATTAATTCCTTTTTAGAAACATTCTTTATAAATAAAATGAATTTAAAATTATGCATTTAACTGAGGTAGCCGATACTAATTCATTTTAAATAAAAAAAAAAAAAAAATTTTTTTATTTAAAATTATGCAGCCTATTTGGTTGTACTGTACAACTCTTATACTTAAACTTTTTCTCTATCCCCAGCCATCATCAAGATATCAACCGATAACGTTTTATCGATGTAAAAAAGTGTGATTCTTCTTGGGAAAAGTTCTTTTTAAGTACTCATCAAATAAAAGACTTCCTGTAGACTTTATTATTATCGCATGTAAAGTATTTGCTCCTGATACAAAACTAAAGCCAATTATTATCCTCAATACCACTCTTATTACCGTTCATTCAACTAATGATAAACATTAATCTACTTTTCATAATTCTGATCTCTTGCATTCCTTAATTATACAACCTCACGAAAGAATCTCAAACCTTAAGTAAATCATCAAGCCTTGCCCAGTTTCAGAAAGAAAAAAAAACAAATGTGTTCATTAAGAAACGTTGGAAAAATAAATGAAAATAATCTTTTAATCCAATTAAGAGCGGTATAATGTCCGGTTGGACGTTACAAATCAAAAACGGGGAATATCATCCGCATACGAGAGGTCGAATTGCACATATATCATGGCAGATGTAGAAACTGCCGTAAACGTATCATCGAGTAATTATTTAGTCATTCGTCTTGCCGATTAAATCGTTAAATATTTTTTGTGTTTAATTCGTGTGTCGCGTCGAAATGTTGACCGTATATTTTGGTGAAGATGGCGATGATATATAGTTTAGTTTAATCGAAATTTCGAAAAAGAAAAATGCTAGTTCAGATAAAGATTGTTCTGATATGCTAAATATAAAAAGATCGGCATGTGCCATAAAAAAAACTAGACATAAAAAAGATACCGAATTTTTGATACCCGTACCAGGTGCGGCGGTTAATAGTTTTTGATATTTTCTTAAAATAATCACGTTTAAATTGAAAGAATCTCAATCTAATCTCTCATCTCTCTGCAATTTGTGGATGTTCTCCCAGAAAAACCGTACGACTTTTGAGGTGATCAAGTCTTCAAGCCATTATTCGACATATCCGTAATTGTTGAAGTGTTTCACAAAAAATACGTGAGACATCGATGAAAACAAGCAGTAGTCGGAAGAGGCCAAGTCTGGTGAATAAATAATATCTTTGACCGCTTTCGCTGTGTGTGATGGGGCGTTGTCGTGCTGTAAAATCACTTTTCCGTGTCTTGTAGTCCGTTCTGGCCGCTTTTCGATCAACGCATGGTTCAAATTGATCATTTGTTCACGGTAGTCAACAGTAATAACTGTTTTACCTGGTTTTGAAGAACTGAATCATCCACCGTACAGTCCAGACCTTGCATCCAGTGATTTGCACTTGTTTCGCTACTTAAAGGAATTCCTTGGTAGTCAACAGTCCAACGACAACGAAGAAGTTAAAACAACAGAAGTTGATTGGGCTTCTTCAGAGACGGCAGATTTTTTTGACGAAATTCAAAAACTTGTTGAGCAGTATGACAAATGTTTGAACAAAAATGGAAATTATGTAGAAAAATAGATAAAAGTATGTAGAATATGGAAAAACGATATATGTTAAGATCCAAAAGACTGTGCAAATTACAGGAGAATTACCTTATTTAATGTTGTATATAAGATACTGACCCCGATAATAAATAAGAGATTAATGAGGTATACAGAAGCAAAAATTGGAGACTATCAATATGGCTTTAGGAGAGGCAGATCCACCATAGAAGCGATACATATAGTAAAGCAAATAATCGAAAAATCTCAGTTATATAGAATTGAATTACAAATAGTGTATATTGACTTCAAGCAAGCTTTCGATAGTCTGAAAAGGAGACCAGTAATAAAATCTATGACGGCCATGAAAATACCGGGCAAGCTAATAAGATTAACAGAAATGACAATGAAAAATTCACAAGCGGTAGTTAGAACAGCGGAAGGAGAAACAGAGGATTTTGAGATTAATTTGGGATAACAGGGAGATGAGCTATCAATAACATTGTTTATACTGACAGTGGATGCAGGAATCAAAGAGGGTAACTTCACGGAAACAGTCATCAATAAAAGGATACAAGCAGTTGCATATGCAGACGATCTTAATACAGAATCTCGAGACAGAATAAGCCTGGAAGAAGCAATCCAAAAACTGAACAAGAAGCAAAGATAAGGGGCCTCACAATAAATCAAGAAAAAAAACAATTTTTGGAAATAAGGAAAGAAAATTGAAAAGTTGCAACCAGATCAGTAGAAATATGAAATTATGAATTTGAAGTAGTGGAAAACTTTAAATATTTGGAAATAACAATAAATAGCTAAAGCGACAAAAACATAGAGATAGATCGCAGAGTACAGGCTGGACACAGAGCCTATTATAAATTCAAAATAATTATGAAAAGCAAAAACATAAGTATAAAGACAAAAATGAAGGTATACAAAGCCGCTGTTAGACCAGTGGCAATCTATGGTGCGGAGAAAATGAATTTCCGCAACAAGCTTGGAACAGGAAAAATTACGAATATTCGAAAGAAATATTGTAAGAAGAATATATGGATTAAAGAAAGTTGCAGAAGACGAACATAGGTTGATAAATTTTAAAATAAAAACCATTTTGAAAGGAGAAGATATAGCGAAGACCATAAAAGTGTAAAGACTTCCTTGGTTTGGCCATATAAAAAATTGGAAGATAACAAAGTAGTAAAGAGAATTATAATGTGGAGACCAGATATTAACAGAAGAAGGGGCATACCGAAAAGTAGGTAGGAGGATCAGGTGCGGGAAGACATAAGGGAATTGGAAATACAAGCCTGGTGGGAAAAGATACAGGACCGAGATACGTGGAAGACAATAATGAAGGAAGCAAAAACAAACAATATGACAGAATTAGTTAAGAATGGAGGAACAAAATTTATTTTGTTGCCTCAACTGGGGCTAGTTGAGCAACGCACGTTCAATGCTTGCTCAGCTAGCCCCACTAGATGTTCATTGTAGAAAATCAATTTTGTCTTTAATAAATAAATAACCATCAATTAATTTGTGCACGTGATGATTCTACACAAAGTTTACTAATTAAAATTACTTATACTGATAATTGTATTAATGATTATTATTACATTTTAAGATGCGTACATATAAAAGAAATACCTCAAAAGGTTTAGCTACCAATCAACAATTGAGTGATGCAACAAAAGCTGTAGATGAGAAAAAAATAAGTGTAAATGCTGCAGCCAAGCAATTTAATATTAACAGGATGATTTTAAAGAGATATGTTTATATTAATTGTGATAGAGACAAAGATAATTAATAATTTGATATAATAACAATATGAGTATGTAATAATCAAAATAAATAAATATAACTATTTTGTATTCAGATCATTCTATACAGCCATCAAGTCCATTTTAGCCATTGCTCAACTAGCCTCACTAGTGAGGCACGTTGAGCGCCCTCTCGAGTTAGAGCCCTCTCGCATTTTCGACAATAACTTTTAAACTTGTACTCGGATCGTTTTTACACCGCTAGATAGTTTGGAGAAGGGTAAATTACGAACCTAACAGAGTAAGAAACAATTAAATCCGATGCATATTCTTAAAGTTATTGGGGATCAAGCAAAAAGTTGCTCAACTAGCTCCGCTTTACCTTATGGAAGCGGGGCGAATTACATCTTCTGCAGAAATAAACAACTGAGGATTTTTCAGAAAATAAAAAGAGACCTGTCGAGTTGGACCATGTTCTCAGAGAGTTCATAATTGATTGAATGATTGTTTCACAGACTCTTGTATAGGGGAAGAATAATATAGCAGGATATCATCAGCATATAGTCTGTGAGAGATCGTTGAGCTCAGTAATCTTTGGATATTGTTCAAAGTTATATTAAAAAGAGTGGGGCTCAGCACCGAGCTTTGAGGAATTCCGTTTAGTAGCGAAATTAGTCGGATGAATGTCCATCAATCCTGACTCTAAAAAATTTGTCGGTGAGAAAGTTATATAAAAATTTAGGTTTTTTGGAAGTGATAAATCATTAAATTTCGTTAAAAAAATTCAAATCCACTCTAGAATTTGTATTAAAAAACGTACGAACTTATGAACCAGTCCAATGTATAGGATAACCGTCGTATCAGACAACATCGCCAAGTACTAGACGATATGCATGGAGAATGACATTAAAAAAAACGACAAAACTGACAAGGGCAAGAATGACTATTTGTCATGCGAAAAAAATAGGAAACCACACGTTACAATTCTTTTGATTAATTGTTGTAGGGCCTTTTTGGGACGGATTATGCAACAAAAAAACGTGAAGTCACCAGAACCGATTGTCGAAAACTGGGGGGGTTAAGTGTCATGTGTGACCTGGCGGTGTAAAAGGAAGAAAGGAAAAGAAAACGAAAATAAGAGAGCGTTCGGAACGGGACCCCGAGCTGAATAGAATATTTCTGTTTGTTTACCTACGACATGTCATTTATAAGGATCAAGGTGATTCGCATTGTGAACGTTATATTAGGCGTAAATGATTTTTTTTAGCTGATCGGATATAATATTTCCCTTCTAAGTTTGTTCGTTTAGTTAGTATTAAAAGATTTATTTTAAAAAATCAATCAAAAGAAAAGCAAACTAATGATAGTGATAGATAGAATGATAACAACTAGGAACAATGACATTAATGCTATCTCAAATTCAGAAATGAAAAAAAATCGTACTTCTAGTAATTATCAGTATTTATAAATAAAAATTTACATTTATAATAGTGCTTATTGTAGGTTAATTGTTAACGTAAGATCAATAAATTTCACTTTGAAGGAGATTTCTTGCCATGTATTAGTAACATTCACGTTTCAAGCTCTATAACTCAAAAACTGTTGGTCGGACAGCGTTTGCTTGAAGGAACTTTTCTGTAGCAAATTTAATGCCCTACAAAAGTTGTATATTAATTTTTTCCAAAAAAAATTTTTAATACCGAAAAATCGGGTTAAAACCGAAAAAAAAATCCCATGTTATTTATATGGGAAATCAAATTTTTGGAAAAGTGAAGCCTCGCATTCATTTAAAAATTATTTTCCAACGGGAATATTTTTAAAGTATTAATTAAGATTTTCAGAAAACAATATCGCCTAAAAATGAAAAACCCATATATATATATATATATATATATATATATATATATATATATATATATATATATACATATATATATATATATATATATATATATATATATATATATATATATATATATATATATATATATACATATATATATATATACATACATATATATATATATATATATATATATATATATATATATATATATATATATATATATATATATATATATATATATATATATATACGGCGATATTTTGTTCGGAACGCAGTTTTTTGTCTTGTTTTTGTTTTAATATCGAATAGCGTGAAATGTGTTCTAACTGAGAGGAAATTCCCAGTCGGATTTTACACTCATTTCTCATATTTATGTAGTTAGTATTAATTATTAATACAGGTGAGCAGTAATAAATCTAAGGCAGAATACATTTAAAGCATTTAAAAGACATACATTATATTAGTCTGAATATAAAGAATTACTTTATTAATAATTAAAAGCTGCCGAAATATTTTTGGAAAAATTATGTGGTCAAAAATGTATAATACTTTATAAAGAACAAAATACTTTACAAACTACAAAGTACAAAGTTTACAAAGTTAAGAATGAGGGCCATGCTACAGCATTAGATTAGACTAGATTAGATTTAGACTATAAAAAAAATATAATATATTTCTTGTCGAACACTGCTTCACCACATAAGCCGTATGTTTGGGATCATTGTGTTGTTGTAGACCAACTGTAAAGACATATTCTCTTAAGCGCAAGATCACATAATTGTATTTAACATTCCTAAATAAATTTGTTTATATATATATATATATATATATATATATATATATATATATATATATATATATATATATATATATATATTATTATTCACGTATGGGCCCTGGTGGACCACGCGAAGTACAATTTTACAAGAGGCGTTTGTTGTTGTTAGCCTTCCTTTGCGCCCATACTAATTTCATTCTTTCGCTATGAGCTTTTTTCCTTTCGTCAGACCAAATTGTTTCAGTCTTCCTACATTTTTCTCTCTGACCAACCTTCCAAACGTTAACCTTGTGTCTGAAACAGCCTCTATCCTGAATTTCACTTTGTGTTATATTTGATGAACTTAGGTCCTCTTTAATTGCCGCAATCCATTTAATTATTTCTACTTTAGCTCTACTCCTATTTTCATAAAATTCGACTATTTGTCTAGTTAGCCTACTCGGATTCATCCGTTTGATGTGTCCGTAAAACGTAAGTCTTCTTTTTCTCATATCGCTATGTATATCTGTGTATTGTTTGATTTCTTGGTTTCCTCGAATATATATATATATAAATAAAAAAAGAGGAGGTCAACGTCAACGTCAAACATCAAAACTGAATTAACTCTTAAACAAAATAAAATTAGCTACATTAGGTGTGATGTCTAGGACTTCAGCCTTACGATACGGCAGTTAATGCGGAGCGGACTCGATTCCCGTACTAGGAAAAACAGTTTTTCTAAAATTCTTGTGAATGTTTCTAGGTAATAGTGTAAAATCTGACAAGGAATCACCCCTCAGTCACGCCAGTTCGAAGCTGGGTAAGACCGGATGCCTTTTGAGAGGTCTTCTACGTTGGCCACTCGCCAGTCGATCGGCTTCTCGAGATACTTTCGGTTAAGCACAAAACCAAGGGTTGATAATCCTTTACTTAAACACTACTTTTACCAAAAAAAAAATTGTACAGCATCAAGGAAAAATATGAATATTTTTTTTGTTAAATGAATTAAATCATTTTCTAGCTTAATAGAAACTGAACTCAAAACAACTACTTTATTAATAATTTCTGGACAATGTTAATATTAACTGAAAGAAAATGTTTAACAATCGGACAACAAACTCTCAAAAAGCCCCATTTTTCCCCTTTCAAACTTAATAAAAAAAAAGATATATCGAAATGAAACCGGAGCAATTCGATACATCGTGTCCTCGTAATTTTTTATTCTTTTTATTGGCTTTCGTCCTCGAGTACCTGGTCCAACTAGACTATTTGACTGTTTGTTTTGTCTAAAGTGTATCAGGTAACTCGGGCTCAGTTCGAGAGCCTCATTTATTACGGTTTATTTTGAATGGGGTGTTGGGGGACTTCATAACAGTCTCCTCTTCGTCTTGGTTTTTTGTTAATTCAACAGGACAAAGAGTCGTTTAATATACACATATACCAAAAGGTAGGTTGGTGTACTTGAAATTGATAGCCTCTTGTTTTTTCAGCTTTGACTTTGTTTAACTTAGAGGCAAAAGGAATGTCAACAATGTCAGTATTGTTAAGTAATTACTAAGAAAGTTTTATATTTCATTCTGAAGACTTATTATTTGTATTTTTATTTTTTGTAGTGTTTTCAAAATTTAATTTTTTTCAAATATGAAAAATATATGCGATTTATGGAGAAGATTGGTTAATAACAGAGTGTTCAAGACAACCGATTGATTTTGATAAAGGACATCCTGATGTGCGATCTTCTTAACAAAAGCGGTCTCCAAACCAGTAGCGAAATTATGACTACAAGAACTTCCTCAGCCACCTGTATTAAATGAAAAAAGTCTAAACTTTTTAAGTTTTACTTTACTTTTTAACTAACCCCGTAGGAAAAAATTGAGTTGTAGGTAGGACTGTCATGGATCGCCTCTTAATAGGCTAGTGAACACGTTCAACACTCGTGGTCGTATTTGATCCCTTTTGCGTCCAATTGCATTGTGTTTCCAGTTTCTTCAAACTTGCGCACCCAATGCTTGATTAAATTCGAACTTAGCACATTTCTCATGGTCGCTAAATTAAAATGTGTCATGCGCAGACGTCGAACGATAGTGTAGGAATCGTTATAGGCTTCAGTTTCGGCAATCACTTCATCATTAGAGCTAAATCTTTTACCCTGGAGCTTTCTTTTTAGGTCTGCATCAGGTAGTAGTCGCTGGGAGCCAGATCCGGAGAATACGTTGGATGGGGAAGCAATTTTGCCATTGTTGCGAACAACTTGTGACACTGTACACTATCCTGATGAAAGAGCAATTTTGTCTTTCAAACGCACCAATAACGTCATATAATATTCGCTATTGATGGTTCTTCCTTTGTCAAGGTAATCAATGAATAAAAGACATTGCGCATCCCACAAAATGGATGCCAAAATCATACCAGCTGATATTTGCGTTTTTGGTCGCTTTGGGCGACTTTCGCCAGTTGCTGTCCACCCAGCTGACTGCCGATTTGACTGTAGAGTGTAGTGATAAATCCATGTTTCATCCATTGTCACATGCTGTATGAAAAATCCTTTTTATTGCGCTGAAACAGCTCCAAACAGCACTCTGTATCGTCGACGCGTTGCTGTTTTTGATAGACTGTGAGCAAACTCGGTATCCACTTCGAGCAAAGCTTTCTTTTGGATAAACGTTCATGCAAAATGGTGAATACACTGCCTTCTGATATCTTCAAAATGTCAGCCATCATCAGGTAACTTCAATTTATGATCGGCCAAAACTATTTTGTGGACTTCTCTACCATTTGTCTCGATGGAGCAGAGGCCGAAGAAGAGTCAGAGTTAGTCTATAAAGCCACTGTAACTTGTGAACCAAACCTTAGATTGTCATAACATTTTCACAGGTATCAATTGAAGGTTAATTCTTCCTAATAATCATATGGATTTGCTAATAGTGATGCCACACGGACGAAGGCCTCCCCAGCATGCTTCCAACTCGCACTGTCCTGAGCTTTCCTCCGCCATTCGGGTCCAATATACTTGATGATGTCATCCGTCCATAGTGTTTTCGGCCTTCTTCGCGGGCGTTTATGATCAAGCGGTATCCATTCCAGAATTGCTTTGGTCCATCTGTCGTCGCATCGTCTCGCTATATGACCTGCCCACTTCCATTTCAATTATTTCGCCTTTCCAATGATGTCACATACCTTCATTTGTTCTCTGATCCACATGAAGGTCTTTCTGTCCCACTTGTAATGCCAAGCATACACCGTTCCATTCCCCTCTGTGCAACCCGAAGCTTCTGAACTGACGGTGATGTGAGTGTCCATGTTTCACTTCCATATGTCAAAACAGGCAGCGCGCACTGATTAGAAACCTTTCTATTCAGACAAAGTGGGAGTTTGCTCTTAAATACTATATTGAGCCGGCCAAATGCCTGCCAGCCGCACTTAACCTCTTCAAGGCAGGCTGAGAAAAGAATAAGCGGTATTGAATCACCCTGCCGTACACCACGTTCTACGTTGATTTTAACTTCAAAGTCATCCATGTGAACTGTAGCTGTAGCTTCCTCAAACATGGATCTCAGTAGTAGCAGACGCAGTTCAAGAAAATCTAACACTACATATATATATATATATATATATATATATATATATATATATATATATATATATATATATATATATATATATATATATATATATAGCTTGATTGATTGCGCGGTTGGCTCTTGGTGAAACATAGTAACAATGATAATAATTAAAACACTTGGTATTTGTTTCACAATATATTCAAGATATTCTTTAACATGTTTCGGCCTCGCGACCATTCTCAAAGAGAGTTGTATATAAACTAAACTAAAGTTTCAAAGTGCTGTCTAATGGAAGTCGGTTTTTTCATCTCGTTAAATTTATTACACTATCAATAATTGGAGTATTTCCGAAGTCTAGCTGGGTGTTTGTTAGGTTTTTGCCGTCGTATATGGCTTTTTTAATTTCGAAAATTTCCAGGTAATTTAACAGCCTGCTTTTATTGCAGCTATGTATTAATTTGTGACAAATCTGGAGTATACGAAATTAAATGTAATATGTGTGACGCTATTTATATAGGCCAAACGGGCCGATCGCTCAATGATAGGCTAAAAGAACATAAATATTCAATTTTACACAATCAGAGAAAGACGGGCTTTGCCGAACATTGTATAGACCAGAACCATTTTTTTAACATTAATAATACCAAATTAATACATAGCTGCAATAAAAGCAGGCTGTTAAATTACCTGGAAATTTTCGAAATTAAAAAAGCCATATACGACGGCAAAAACCTAACAAACACCCAGCTAGACTTCGGAAATACTCCAATTATTGATAGTGTAATAAATTTAACGAGATGAAAAAACCGACTTCCATTAGACAGCACTTTGAACTTTAGTTTATACATAACTCTCTTTGAGAATGGTCGCGAGGCCGAAACATGTTAGAGAATATCTTGAATATATTGTGAAACAAATACCAAGTGTTTTAATTATTATCATATATATATATATATATATATATATATATATATATATATATATATATATCTTCAAACAATAACAATAAAGTGGAATTTTAGACACAAAAAATATGTTATTAAACATTTATAATTAATTTCCAACACAATCCAAAACCGAGTTTATATGCTTATT
The DNA here is from genome assembly GCA_031761425.1 of Cosmopolites sordidus. NCBI lineage: Eukaryota > Metazoa > Arthropoda > Insecta > Coleoptera > Curculionidae > Cosmopolites > Cosmopolites sordidus. The sequence goes on along the minus strand of JARFXV010001479.1, from coordinate 191,050 downwards.
ATTACTGTTCATTAATGATTGCTGATTACTGCTGTACATTTACTTGCTGATAATAAGGAAATTCACAGAAACAATATGTCATTGTAAAAAATCAATAACATTCTAAGATGAACTTTTACTAAGGGCCGGTCCTACAATGCAAGAATTTGAGACGGCTCGTTCTGTAGAACGGGCGTTTCAAATTTTATTCGAAGTATAGCTTACACCTGGTATATTCTTGCATTGTAGAACAGGCCCTAAAACTAACTTTTTTTTATTCCCCGAAAGAAATGTATATAAATATATTAACCTACGTTCCTTAAGCCTAAAAGTGTTAGCAGAAATATTCTATCACATTTTTTTTTCAATCTACCCTACGTGGTGACTTCAGTTTAATATTTATTTATTCCATTCAAACAACAAATATATTGTTTGAAATTGAATTAAAATGTCGAATAGAAAGTGTAAACAAAGTTCTGATCGTTTTTGCTACGTTTGTGGGGAGTTTAAATTTTCAAAAAAATACAAGACCCATTGTAGATTCGTTAAAAAGTGCATGTCTTCAAGATAAAAAGTGGGTGCCTCATGTATTTTGTGAAAGCTGTAGAACCGTTTTACTCCATTTGGTTCACTAATGTTAGGGAGAGAACCTAGTAATCATAAAAAGCACTGTTACTTTTGTGTTACGAAGATAGTGGAGTCAAAATATACTACAAGATGAAACAATGAAAGTGATGTTGAAGCTAAATTGATTTATAGTAATTCTGACGATTTCTCTCTTTAAGGAAACACTCCACACTTATAAGAGATTTACAACTATCAAAAGATCCTCAGTTTGAAAGCCTTTTATCTGTTAGTGAAAAAGCTGCTTGAAAGTCATTCAAAATGGTTGTCGAAGAATTTTTGGGAAATTAAAAAAAAATGAAAATTATAAAGATATTGTTGCTGATCTATTAAAAAATGTTCAACTGATGGGAGTGAACATGTCATTGAAGATTAATTTCCTGCACTCGCAATTAAGTTTTTTCCCTGAAAACTTAGGAAGTATGAGTGACGAACAGGGGGAACGTTTTCACCAAGATTTAAAAAATTTGGAAGAACGACATCAAGGATTTTGGGATGAAAACATGTTGGGCGATTTACTGTTGATCATACTTGTATATCATTTACTGTTGATATTCATACTAAGCTTTTTCCATTTTTAAGTAAATAAACATTTCTAAAAGCAGACGTGACAGATTTTTTTATTATTTCTTCGGAATAACTCTTACCTAAATAAACAATAATTAACAATTTTCAGCTGGGATATAAAAACCGTGTAACTAGTGTAATTTATCGCTGTAATTTGTTCCAATGCAACAATACATAAGAAATATGCAAAACCTTATAGGTAAAAAATGATGGGTGATGGGTGAAAAAATCAGAGGTCATCTTCTGTTTTTAGGTCAAGCTTTACAATATTTTGTTCAAGTCAAAAAAATAAACTCATTTTGGTTTACTAGTGTTACAGCAGATTCGTTCAAGAAAGACTTAAGAACATGTGTTTTTTTGTTTCTATTGACAGCTATGCTTACGAGAACCAAACTAATATCGCAAAATATCTACAACTCGTCGACGAAAATGAATGAATAGAAACAAAATGGTTGTGATTTGTTCTGAGAATCTTTCAGACGCATATCGTGCAGTAGCCTATGCCCATAATCACCGTGTCTGTGTACCGTAAACCGACAACTTCACCGCAAAATTAAAATAACAAACCCGTCATAAATATCACTGCAAGACAGACGAATGATCGTTCCATTTGGTCCGGCTTGATTTACAACTGTTTTGCGACCGATGCTTTCCGAAAACTGCCCGGGAATCAGAGGTTCCTACCCTTTTTTTAGTCCCCAAAGAATACTACGTTCCATATTTAGTTTAACGCCGGACTTAAAATGGAAATACATAAATCGTTTTTTTTACTGATTTCATGATAAGAGTTTCAAGTATACATTTTCCAGTTAACTATAAACAATTATGTCATAAAAATTACTACCATGGCTTGGGCTGTAAATCTTGGTTCTTTTTACAAAATTTTTGATTACAATTTCACACAATTTCATCCATAAAACGTTGGGTTTCATTTTAGAGATCGTCAATCGTTTGTGAATTACTGGCATAGACCCCGCATTTCAGGTAACCCTATAAAAAGAAGTCGAACAGTATTAAATCACAAGATCTTGCTGATGCGTATATATATATCATCATCATCATCATCATCATCAGCCCGCATCGATCCACTGCAGGATGAAGGCCTCTTCAGCATGCTTCCAACCTTCACGGTCCTGGGCTTTCCTCTGCCACTCGGGTCCAATATACTTAACGATGTCATCAATCCATCGTGCTTTCGGTCTTCTTCGCGGACGTTTGCGATCAAGCGGTATCCACTCCAGGATTGCCTTGGTCCATCTGTCGTCCCATCGTCTCGCTATATGGCCTGCCTATCTCCATTTCAACTGTTTTACTCTTCCAATGATGTCACAGACTTTTGTTTGTTCCCTGATCCATGGGCAGGACTTTCTGTCTCGTCTTGTAATGCCAAGCATACATCTTTCCATTCCCCTCTGTGCCACCCGAAGTATTTGAATTGATTGCGATGTGAGTGTCCAGGTTTCACTTCCATATGTCATAACGGGTAGAACGCACTGATCGAATACTTTTCTTTTCAGGCAAAGTGGGAGTCTGCTCTTAAACACTATGTTGAGCCTACCAAATGCCTGCCAGCCACATTTAACACGCCGTTCCACCTCCCGGGCGGTATTCCCCTCCATGGAAATCCTCTGCCCAAGATATATAAAGCTGTCAACAATCTCTAAATCCCTTCCTAGAACTGAAATTCGTCTGTCCTGAGCGAAGTTATTGAACATAACCTGACTCTTTTTCAGGTTTATTTTCAAGCCAAATGGTTCGCCAGCCCTTTGCAGTTCTTGTATGCGTCTTTGCAGCTCCTCTGGGTCTTGTGAAATGAGAATAATATCATCTGCAAATCTAAGATGGTTTAAGTTTGCACCATTGATCTTTACACCATCCTGTTCCCAATCCAGTTTACGGAATACTTCTTCAAGGCCAGCCGAGAAAAGAATAGGCGATATTGCGTCACCCTGCCGTACACCTCGTTCTACATTAATTCCCACTTCAAGATCATCAAGGTGAATTGTGGCTGTAGCTCCATCATATATCGATCCTAATAGGTTTACATAGGCTCTCTCTACACCTTGGCTAAGCAGTGCATCCATTATCGCATGCTTTGAGATGGAATCAAATGCTTTTTCGTAGTCGATAAAAAATAAAAGTCGATAAAAAAAAAAAAAAATATATATATATATATATATATATATATATATATATATATATATATATATATATATATATATATATATATATATATATATATATATATATATATATATATACAGGGTGTTTAGTACATCGTTTGCCAAATTAAAACGGCCAATAGACGGGAGATAAAGCAATATTGGGCCCACAGGTTTTTTTATTTTGTTTATTTAATTTTTTATTTGAAAAATTCCAAAAGTCTGCATTGAAACTTCAAAATGAATTTCAATTCAATTCAAATTGAATTCAAAAAAAAAATTGGTATAACCTCCAATTTTGTTTCTAATTTTAATGAGTAATGTTGTAGGGTTCTATGAAAATCAATATTAGATGCAAGTGATCTACTTTAAGCGAATAGATCTACTTTTTTTTATAGACTCGCAAAGTTTTTGGAAGAAGTAAAAATACATTTAAAGATCAATTTTGAATTGCATATAAAAACAAAACTAAAAGCGACCATGGTCTTCAAATTATTTAAAAAAAAATCTGTTTATTCTCTTTCTAATGGTATGCATTCATATGATTATGGAAACTCCAGAAAGTGGTGGTGTTACCTTTTGTTATATCCGCCGAAGCAAAACCTAATAGGCAAAAAACCTAAGCAAAACCTTTTTCAAAAACCTGGAAACTCTTGGTATTCCAAAATCGATTACTACAGTAGGACGACGACCAGTTTCTCTTACAAACTTGCCACACTGTTCGTAAGGTACTAAGCTGAACTGCTTTCTTATCTTGGCATTCGTAAACCCGACCAGCCTAGGCTGATAATTACAAACTATACTAATAATTACAAACTATAATAATAACTAAACTAATCTCTACAATATTAAACAAAATAACATACTATACTAAAAAAACAAAATTCAAAGAGAAAAAGAAGTAAACCAATAAAATAATTATGTTGAAAGTAATTGTCTATATTGAAAATAAAGTTGGACAAAAAAACTGTATTACCTTTAGTAAATATAACGCATACACATCAATATAATGCGCAATAAATTATTATTGATATCACAATCCGCTGAAATACTATAAAAAATAGAGCACATAGAGTATAATGGTGATTTAATGGAAACATTGTTCAAAGCCAGATTCAAATCTAAAGGTTAACGCACGTTTAGACTCCACCCTCATCCGAAAGTTCAACTGACCGAGCAAGCACGAACTATCAATTTTATTCTGCAATAATTTATATAAAAAATATAAACATAATATGATCATTTTCTTAACCCTAATGATTCAAAATTATTCATAATGTGCAATCAATGATGATCAAAGTCTCTTCCTGGGTAAACGTCAAAGGATTTAAAGTAAAGAAACTTTAAAAATCGCCGTTGTACATCCTCCAAACGTTTCTTATGGTTTTTGTAATATGGGCTCCACACCACAGAACCATACTCAATTTTAGATCTCACACAAGCATAGAACAAACTTTTTAAAGTATGACAATTATCAAACGATCTACAATTACGTATTATAAACCCAAGCGTTTTAAAAGCATTATTCACTACAGTATGTATGTGATTCCCAAACGAAAGCTTTGTATCGAAAGTTATTCCTCAATCTTTAAAATTAGGGACTTGTTCCAGAATACAGGCGTTTATGGAATAATTAAACTTAAATTTATTTAACTTATAAGAAAATGTTACTACTTTGCACTTCTTAATATTTAATTGAAGCCCATTCAACTCACATTAATCATTTACTTTTTCCAAATTTCTCTGCAGTCCCCTACAATCCTGGATGTTGTTTACAATTTTAAAAAGTTTCAAGTCACCTGTAAACATGATACTTTCACAATCTAAAAGCCCGGTGATATCATCAATGTACAACATCGGGCCAAGTTTGGAATCTTGGGGTACACCATACATATTTGCATTATATATGAATGACTGATAGTTATTATAGTTTACATAATATTGGCGATTCGTAAGTTAAGATGAGGAATCTGCACAATTTGTCACCCATTCCAAACTGTTGAGCCTTACTTAAAAGTACAGCCGAATCAATTCTATCAAATGCCTTAGATATGTCCGTGTAAATAACATCGACACGCTGTCGAGCGTTTAAGGCATTAGCAACATATTGAGTGAACGATACCAAATTAGTTACCGTAGACCTGCGCCCAACAAAACTATGCTGCCTTAGTGAAAGCATACCCTTAATCGCCGGTTATAATAAACACCTTCAATAACATGAACAGTACTTTGCTTTTTTGTTTCTACATTATTGAGCTTATACTGTAATTATATCGATTACACAAAAGAAACTTTTAAATCACCCCTATTGGCAATAAACCGATGTTGGGAACACAGTCGGTTTCTGAAAGACACGGTTTAGTTCCAACAAGCTGACCCGTTAAATGGGATAAGGATCGTAAAAGTTTAGTCAAAAATACGAGTGGGCGTGTTTTTTGCATTCCACCAACGACGCTTTTGAGGAACGATTTGGTTGCCATATTTTCTAGTATCTGATTTCGACAAACAACTCTACGTGTAATGGGTCAAATAAAATTATTTTAGTGGTTTTTGTTTGAAAACACCGAAACCTTTATGCATTGACACCATTGTTGGTTACCGAGAAGCTGATTCTCTTATTATCCAGTTTTCGTATTTAGACAGCCCGTTTAAGTGAGATTTAACAGATAAGACTGATATACAATACTAATTCCGTATATTCTGCTAAACTACTACGTGAGTCATGGAAATGTTCTAGGCCTAACATAAAGATGGCGCAAGTGATTCCAAATGATATTTGTTAACTACGTTTCGTTAAATACTAGGTGTTTCGGTTAATAATGTCGGTTTTGTTAAGAGATATCGTTACTAATATATTTGTTGCTATAGACTAATGACGTCTACGGCGTTTTGAAGGGTAAACATCCGCCATCAAAGCCAGTTCATTATTAATTGTAACTGTACAAAAAAACATAGTTTTGAATATGTCGAATTATGTACCAGAAAAAGATATTTTGCGAGGAAGTTAACAACCCCCTTTTATTTGAAGAAAATGACTGCTGAAAATTATCGATTGTTGGTTGAAGCTTATAGTGAACACGCCTACCCCAAAAAACTTGTGAACGATGGTTTAAACGCTCTAAAACTGGTGATTTTGATATAAAAGACAACGAGCGTCCAGGATAGCCGAAAAAGTTTGAAAATGCAGATTCGCAAGCATTATTGGATGATAACTCAACTCATACTTTGAACCAATTGGCAGAAGCAGTGAATGTTGCCCAATCCACCACCTTCCAGAAGGAAAGGAATTGGGTTCCGTATGAACTGAAGGAAAGGGACATTGATTACAAGAACGACTTGTAAAATATTGCTTGCCAGACAGAAAAGAAAAGGTTTTTTGCATCGAGTCGTGACAGGTGATGAAAAGTGGGTCTATTTTGACAACCCAAAGAGCAAAAAATCATTGGTAGACACAGGTCAGACTTCAATATCTTAACCAGTGCGCAATATACATGGAAATAAGGGTTTGCCGTATATTTGGTGGGATAGTAAGGGAGCTATGTATTACGAACGGCTGAAACCTGGTTAAACTATTACTGGCGATCGATACAAATAGCAATTGATAATACTGAACCGAGCACTGAAGGAAAAACGATCGGAATACGCCCAAAGATACGATAAAGTCATTTTTCAACATGACAATACTCGGCCCCCTGTAGCAAAATGTGTAAAAACTATTTGGAAAACATTAAATGGGACGTCCTACCCCACCCGCCGAATTCACCGTACTTAGCCGCCTCGGATTACCACTTAGCTCAATCGAAAGCACCAACTTTCAGGACAACAGCTACAGAGTTAAGAGAACCTTTTAGTGTATGATATTTTTATTTCTGCATTAATTTTTTCGCGTCAAATTTGAAAAACTGTCGCGTAACCCTTGAGTTACATCATGCAATGGCGGAAATGAAGGGATGACAGAAAACTTTACACCTAGGTATGATGGGTTCTTGTAGTCCACGCGAAGTTCATTTAGAGGTGTTTGTTGTTGTTAGCTTTCATTTTCGCCCATACTGATTTCAATCTTTCACTACGAGCTTTTTTCCTTTCGTCAGACCAAGTTGTTCCAAACTTCCTACATTTTTCTCTTTGGCCAACCTCCCAAACGTTAACCTTGGGTCTGAAACAGCCTCTATCCTGAATTTCACTTTGTCTAATATTTGCTGATCTTAGGTCCTCTTTAATTTCAGCAATCCATTTAATTATTTCTACTTTAGTTCTACTCCTATTTTCATAAAATTCAACTATTTGTCTAGTTAGCCTACTCGGATTCATCCGTTTTACGTGTCCGTAAAAATTAAGTCTTCTTTTTCTCATATCGCTATGCAGATCTGTGTATTGTTTGATTTCTTGGTTTTCTCAAAGTCGGTATGTTGTGCTATTTACTTGTTTGTGACCTAAGATTTTTCTTATAAATTTTCTTTCCTTCTTTTCAATATCCTCGATGTCTCTCTTTCTATTCAAAATGAGCGTTTCGGCCCCATATAGACATTCTGGCTTAATAACTGTATTATTTTTTGTTGTAAATATTTTGTGTCTCAATGCCGTTTCCATTTTTTTACATCTACCCTTATTGGCCGCTTTTTCCAACCCGTTTTCCATGATTATTTCACCCAAATATTTGAATGGAGAGACTCATCTGATGTTACCATATTTTGTTTTTAGAAATGGTGTTCTTAGTCTGTTACAGGTCATGTATTGTGTCTTTTCAAAGGAAATTTGGAGTCCTACCTTTTCTGCTGTTTCTTTTAGGATTTCAATCTGTTTTTTATCTATATATATCTTTAGCCAAAATTGCTAGATCATTAGCAAACGCCAGACAATCGATTTTGATGTTGGTTCTCCCCAGTTTAATGGGCTGGTCAATATTCAGGGCCGACTTTTTTTCACTCCACTCCTGTATTACTTTTTCTAGAACACAGTTAAATAAGAGTGGCGAGAGTTCATGCCCTTGTCTCACTCCAGTTTTAATTTCGAAGAGCTCTGAGATGTCACCCATGAATTTAACTTTTGACCTTGTGTTAGTGTTACTTACGTTAGTGTTAATTTGGGTGAGAATCTTTTATCGTTACATAAAATAAATAGTCCAAAACACAACTTATGGGGATTCCTTGGGTTTTATGGGGTTGTTGGGTTGTCTCATGAAGTGATGGGTCTTCGTACCATATACCTGTTCGTCTACCGATAAGGTTTTATTCATTGGTACTGAAAACAATTAGCATTCAGGCTGTCTATAATTAGACGCAATTTGAACACCCTGTAGTGTTTCAGGTTGTCTCTCGGCTTTATTTTTAAATTTTCGTTAAAATGAATTATAGAACAAAGACTTTCATTTACAGTAATAGTTTCTTTTACTATTGGAATACCAAGCACTGCGTCCCACATATCCCTTACATTGGTACCTCTTGAGACCAAAGAAAACAGCAATATGCCTATAAACCTATCTATTTCTTTACTTGTCGCTATTCTGGGCTTAGAAATGTCCTTCTGAGTTGAGTAATTACTACCTTCAGAAGCAATTCTACTCACTATGTTGTAGTCAAAAAATATTTGAAATTGGTATGGACTCTCGAGATCGGTGATCGCAAAAGGAAGCAAGGAGTTTCCCTTGAATTCTGTCTCAGGCAAGTTTCAAATTATTGTGATTCCATTTAAGTTTTATCTTGTTCGATTTACCTAGATTTGGTTTTCGAGTGGAGCTATTTGGCGGATCACGGACTACTTCCGAAGTACTTGGTGTCCTAAGAGAACGTTTCTGCCTACTCTGACCAATATTTTCTTCCTGAGTAGGGCCCTATGTAATTGCCGAAGTTCCAGGAAGAGGCTCATCTGCTGATACAGAAGGTCGATTCATAGTCGCAGGTATTTCACCTCTCTGTGGAAGTTCCATGAAAACGGCATTATAAATTCTTTGGAATAACTCATCATCAGCTACATATTCATGTTCATCCTCCGTCAACATTAACTCATCTCCACTTGCAATTTGGATGTCCAAAAGAGCTTCAACTTCATCTCTTCTCATTTTTACTTTATCAATAACAAAATAACAAAAAGAAAAACACACAATATACACACAAACACTCATATTGTAAGTAGATAAATAAATGCATACTTTGAAAAATTAAAATGATTTCTAAGACAATACAAAAGCCAGAATTTTTTTTCCTGTAAAAATAAACACTTGCTAAACATAAAAGTAACACATTAAACCAACTCAAAACAATGGACCTTTCATTCAACAGGCAGTTTTGATTGGCTGAAGGCTTTTTCTGCATGTTGACACTGCTCGGTTAGACAAATTAGTTTCTAATATGCTCAACAGATGTCTCTTGCAGGTCAACACTTGATATGTAACTCAGGAGTGACACTATGCGCTAGTGGGTTAAGGAGAAGTGAAAATGTGACTTGGTGAATGGTCGAGCTCAAAAAACCAAAAGTTCTCTTGGCGTGGAATCCATTTTTTGACAGAAAGATGGCAAACGGTACTGTAACAGTATATAACTATAGCCAATACTTTGATTATTAAGGTAATTTATTTTGTGACGGAAATAAACGCTGAAATTTTGCGAAAAAATCGACATTATTAATCGAAACATCTATTAAAATTATCAAAAGCATATTCAGAACATATAGCATCCAGATCAAAAAGACAGAAACTCCTTCAAGGGGACGTAAAGATTACTCCAAAACATTTCTGTAATGGAAAATCGATGTCAAACGGAGCTCTCATTTACATTGACTCACCAGAAATAAAATATTATCGCAAAACAACAACATTCTAAGGCGATATTATGATTAATAGTAATACAGGGTAGGGCAAAATAAGGCACCTATTTTTGAAAAAACATGACTTTTTTAGTGGCTTGTAGTTTTTAATTTTTTCTTTTTTATTTTACGGATAAAAGTCAGAGAATTTAGGTATGGAGAGGTACACAATCAGCGAATCAGAATAGTCATCTTGTTTTTTGAAAATAATCGGTCAATAATTCTAAAATGGTGATGTGAGATATTTACCTCGCTCACCGGATCTGACCGTCCCAGACTTTTTTCTATGGGGCTATCTCAAGGTCAGAGTATATGCCAACAAATCTCTAACCATCGAGACCCTAAAAGCCAACACCTGGCCACAATATCTCCTGAAAAACTCTGTGAGACTCTGACTCTTATATTTGTTGCATAGATGGTTTATTCATTATGTTTCGTTCAAATTTTACAGAGTGGACAAATTAGGAACCTTATTTTGCGTCACCCTATACGTCTATTGCTATAGTGTATTGCAATATACAATGCAATAATACTTTATAGTAAACAAATTATGGGCGACAGAAAAAAATCTGAGATCATTTTCTGTTTTTAGTTCAAACTTTACACAAGATGTTTTATTCGAAACACAAAAGCTAAACTAATTTTTGTTTATCAGTATAATTATTCATCAAACTAAAATAAAATAATTTTATCTGCGCAGTAAACATTACAGATATCAACTGACAATACAATTTCTAACGACTTTTTTTTATCCATAATCATATTTGAATTTAAATATGACTGATCGCTGCCCTGTCTTGCAATATTAACCGTAAAAAATCATGGGAAAAATCCTCGACTAGCCCCATCGATTAGTCGCAAATTTTCATCTAATCCTGACCAGATTCTCACCCGATTCGTCATCATTTTATTCCAATTTGTCCGTCGTACGTTTGGTAGAAAAATAAAAATTAAGTAGGGGGTGAATCGTTCGTATCGAGAATGACATTCCTGTTGACTTAGAGCTTGATTGATAACTTGGAATAAAAAATATTTTTGATACTCTAGTGAAAAAAAAGTATAAGTAATTACATAGACAATTTTTAATAGATTCACCTGACATTTTCATAATACTACTAAACGAGGCCATAGAGGAAATAGAAAACACCAACTAAGTTTATTAGATTAATCCTGATGACGATACTTAATTCCAAGGCAGTAAAGTCAAAGCTCCTTATTTACGGTTCGATATTCACGTTTTCAGTATTCGCGGATTAAAGAATTGCAAACACTTTTTGTATTCGCGGTTGAACATTTCTTTATTCGCAGATTTAAAACAAATGAAACAGAATAATGCAATTTTTTTGTGTTGGTACTTAAAGTGAATGCAGAGCGTTAAGACCGGTTGGATTAGGTGGGGAGGGGTTGGGAACTCTCAGCTTCAAAGCGATGCCTTCGCCAGTCTGTTCCGAGCAGTTGGGGTTTCAGGATCGTTGTTTCCGCGCACTCCTGTGTAGTGCCTGTATCATAAAACGCGATGGAACCGTCACTGAAGCAACGTTGTTTAGTAAAATTTTGTTCGAAACTTAACAAATCTCCTGCGAAAAAAGTTCGTTCGAGTGAGAAAGGAGATCCTCACTACCTGGGAGCTCCACCATGACAACGCTCCAAGCCACACCGCTCCGCGCGTCCGTGCGTACCTTGCAAAGCACAACTGCCGCAACACCCTTAAAGTCCCGGTGACTTCTTTCTCTTCTCGAGGATCAAGATCGCCCTGAAAGGAATCCGTTTTGGATCAATTGATGTCCTCCAACGCGCCGTGATGAGTTCCCTTGCTGAGGTCCCCGTTGAAGCATTCCTGGACGCGTACCGTACGTGGCAGAGGCGTTAGAAAAAGCGTGTAGATGCCCAAGGGAACTACTTCAAAAAATATTAAACATCTCTAACGATATCTACAATAAATGCAATGGTTAAAAAAATTGCATTACTTTCCGGACACATCTAGTATATTTACCAGTTACCTTTCAAAACAAACAAGTATCAGAGTTTTTATAAACAAACAAGTCTTATTGCCGTTTGGCCGAAAGCTCTTTGAGAAATAAGTCGTTGCCTCCGTACGTGCCGCCGGGTTACGCGTGACGCTATGACTTTTGAGAAACGCCGCGGTCGCACGATCGGTGCCGAATCTTTTGTTTTATTGCTTCAACCTGTGAGCGAATAGCTCGTGCCTCTCCTGCTTTGTTCGCTATTTATAACGTCGAGTAAAAGCAAAGAAAAATTAGTTTCAATTCGAAAAAAAGTCGGGTTGTCGCTTAAGGTAAAAATAGAAATGCTTGACCGTTTGCGCCTTGCTGAGTAGTTTGCATCCATATCACGTTATTTCTTATTGTCGATAATCAACTGTACGACCCATCAAAAAATCAGATGATAAAATAAGGAATTCTATCTCTTCAACTTCACTGTCAGTAAAAATTGTTCGTGATCCAGCAATTGAAAAAATGCAAGCTGCATTAACATTATGGACTGTAAACTGTAGCCAGAAGAGAGTCCGTCTAAGTGGTGCGAATAATCCGTGAGAAAGCTGTCTTTACGTACATTTTAAAAAATCTGGTGATAAACATACAGATGGAGAAGTTCGTGCACAGAAAAGTGCAAGAAAGAAAGCGAAAACAGTTCCATCCCATATAAAACCAAATCTAACCAAAAAAATGGTTCTTTGGACAAAGACCCACTTTAAAAGATAAGCTCAAACCTGAGGTAACCTGTCATTCTATGAAGATGGATAAATCGCATTATACTAAACGAATTAAACATTCGGAATGTCGCTGGTTTCCTCTATAACAACCAAGAGATATGACCACGTTTAAATTTAGCTGCCCAAAATTTCACAGTGGCAAATAACAGTGCAGAGTCCCCGTAAACAGAATCCATTTCGGGTTTATTTTGCGTAGGCGTATTGCCTTTCAAATGTAAGAATTTAATGACGGCTCGATATTCGAATGTTTCCGTCTCTACAGAAACACTAACTTCGACTGGTATAAATGACTGTTGACAACTGAGCATCTAATATGGCTGACGTTTTCTAAGTTATATGTCACCAGATGCGCAATTACGCTTCCAGAATATGTTTGACGAGTAACGCGATCTTCAGGTTGAGGCTGAAAAATTTTCAGACTACCCCTCGAAATTGAAAACAGGAAAAATCTCAAAAATATTGTGTTTTCTTTGTCCGGCCAAAAACTTTTAGAACGATCCTTGTAGAGATATTTAAAGAAAATAACAGAATTATTGAACACTCATAATTGGGCTTTTGAACATTTTTTTGTCATAAATGGAAAGATCATATATAAGTTTTATAACAAAACTATTTTTGTTTTTTCCTTATAATTAAAAGGTTACATCAAATTAAAATACATTTTTAAACCTACTACCGATGACGCGCCAACAGTTCCCGAAAAAAACCCGAACGTATGTGACCTCACAATAGTAACGAAGGCCAATATCGCCAATATCGGGTCGGCTCGGAATAATTCGGAAGTTACACCGAAATTTCCTTTCGCCCTCTTTCGGTGTCTTGGGCAAATAAAACAATTTATCGATCTTAGTCATTGTCCTATAGGTTTAACTTATATATTTGACTGCATTTGTTGGTGTGTTAGCGATTTGAATATATACTTGCTTTTAATTATTACTGAGGCTTTCGGTGCTATTTTCGACGTTATACTCATATATCTTTACATAAGATATGGAGGCCCAAAGGTAAGTTCAGAATGAAATATTGAATTAAATTAGGGAAAATCTAATTTGTAGATGGCCGAAGAGTAGAGAAATTTGTGTGATCAGTTGAATGAACATAAACTAGTTAAATTAAGTGCTGGCAAGGCAGTAGTTCATTCATGGAATAAAAACAAACATCTGAAGGAGTATGCAAAAAAAGAGAAATAGAAAAGCAAACGTACTATCCAAACAAAAAGGAAAGAAAAACGATATATTTCTATTCTAATTAAAACAAAACAGTTAAAATATTTAGTGTTTTTCAGGATTTTGGTACATTTCATCTATTGATTGATATACCCCTATTGATATGCCCTATACATATTCATTTGATAGGGCATGTTTAAGCATAGGTTAGATATTTATTATACGCATTGAAGACTGATGGTTAGGCTGACAGTGGTTCTAGGATATGTTGTCGTACCTTGTTGTTTTCTAGTGAGTACACCTTAACAGGAGAATCCCACACTCCCAAAAAAATGATTTAGGTGTCTTCTCTTATTTGGGATATCTCTGTAGGTCATGCATTAGGGCACGGGCGTAGCCAGGATTTAATTTTGAGGGGGGTTTAGTTTGAAGTAAATAAAACAACAAAAATATACTACTCGACAAGAGATGGCATTACTGTGCGCAACGTCCACTAGTTCGGATATAAAGGGTATTCCATTAAGAGGTTTCGATTGTTGGTAACGAATAAAAGAAACGTTTCATAACATACCTGAAAGTTATGCGCAGGTATGTTAAGGCGGTGCGAAGCTGGATAGTGTACAATTATACGTGGAATACAACATCTGTCAAAAGACCGCCACGACTTCTCTGGCAGCTCACAATTCTTTTGTTGAAATTCTCGATTACTGCTGAACACATTTGCGGAGTTATGTCACGAATTATTCGCCTAATTTCTTCTTTCAACTATTGAACGGTTTGCGGATTATTTTCGTAAGCTTTGCTCTTCACATAGCCCCACAAAAAATAGTCTAGCGGCGTCAAGTCGCATGACCTTGGTGGGCAATTTACAATAATTTTTGCGATAAAATAATTTTGAGTGACGAGGCTCATTTCCATTTAAACGGTTACGTAAATAAACAAAATTGTCGCATCTGGGGCAATGAAAATCGTAGAGAAATCCACGAAATCTCGATGCATGCTCAACGTGTCACAGTTTAGTGCGGTTTTTGGGCTGAGGGTATCATTGGACCGTATTTTTTTGAAGATGAACGAGCTGTTACAGTAAACGGAGAACGATACCGAACTATGATTGATGTTTTTTTATGGGATCAAATAATGGACATGGATTTAAAGAATATGTGGTTCCAACAAGATGGTGCGACATGTCATACAGCACGTGAAACATTGACTTTATTGCGTACACAGTTTGGAGGGAGGCTGATTTCCCGGAATGGGGACGTAAATTGGCCACCAAGGTCATGCGACTTGATGCCGCTAGACTATTTTTTGTGGGGCTATGTGAAGAGCAAAGCTTACGAAAATAATCTGCAAACCGTTCAACAGTTGAAAGAGGAAATTAGGCGAATAATTCGTGACATAACTACGCAAATGTTTTCAGCAGTAATCGAGAATTTTAACAAAAGAATTGTGAGCTGCCAGAGAAGTCGTGGCGGTCATTTGACAGATATTGTATTCCACGTATAATTGTACACTATCCAGCTTCGCACTACCATAAATAACTTTCAGGTATGTTATGAAACGTTTATTTTATTCGTTACCAACATTCGAAACCTCTTAATGGAATATCCTTTATATTCAATCCAAATGTAATAATTTAACTCTCTTCACTCCTCATATTTTTTCGGTATAATATTAGGTAATATTTGGCTTATTTCGGGGGGGGGGGGGGGGGGTTGAACCCCCAGAACCCCCCTTGGCTACGCGCGTGCATTAGGATTAGTTAGCAGCCAGATTTATTTATATTTGCAAATATTATTAAATTAAGAGGCTAATGTGGTGGTTTGTAAGACATCGTTTTAAAGATCCTGAAAACCTTAATTAAAGCAATAATGTAGTATGGGTAGATTTTTTTGAAAATATTGTTAATAAAGTTTAGTGTGGTGCTTTGAAGAATCGGTGTAGTTTTAAAAGTATATCTTTTATAAGAAGTAAACTTCAAAGAAAGCAATCAAACCATTATGCAATCAAACAAATATGTATAAAATTTTGGGTGGTGATTGTTGTTATTCTGAATTGATTATTAAGTAGTTTGCCTATGATAATCTAATGTAAGATATTATCCATATTAGGCTAGTTGGGGAAACTTTTATTATGTATATTTAACAGCGTATTTTTTATTGAAATAAAATTAGCGATTTGTGTGTTTTATTTTCTAATTATGATTTATATTATATTTTATAAGCATTATATGTATTTATCATTATATGTATATTATAAGCTTTACTACGAACTTTATGTTCTTGATATACACGTCCTTTTACCGTGCAAATGCCATTTTTACGGATAAGTTGGACAAAACCTATAGCCTTGTCACCGTAACTTCCTCGTGATACCCTACAAATAGTTTAATTATATTTAATAGAAATATTTTGTTTCTCATTTACATTTACATTATTATTATTTTTTTAAAAACTCACATTGATGCTGTAGCACCTCGAACTTCAGCTGAATTGAACCGAATGTCATTTTTGAAAAAATCTGTGACCATAAAAATATCCACAGCAGGTGTATTATCAGAATTAACCTTTATGAACCCTTTGTCGCACATTGCTACACTAAATTAGTAACAAGCAATATTTTATTTTGCACTTAAACAACAAAAATGTTGACAGTATATATACAAGTAAAAACCGTTGACAGTACTGACGTGAAACTTTACTGTTATGACGTCACGTCACGATTTTTTTTATTTTATACATTTTAATTCAATCATAATTAATTGTAACAAATTTTTAAAAAGTTTTTGGCATCGATTTTCAATACTATTTATGCAAGTTTTAAAATAAAGTAAAAAAAAAATTATACATATTTTTTTATTTAAAAATCCAATTAACGTTTGATTGTTGCCACAAGAGAGTAATGTGAATTCATTTCTGAAAATATGTCCGATAAAAGTAAATGACGATGAATTAAAACAAAATCTCTTAGAGCAAGATGAATAATATTAAAGAAGGAAATATTAAACGGTAATATTTCTAACAGCAACAAATGTCCCTCCGTCAAGCGCTAATAAGATTCAAGCGTCCGCCATTTAGTCGCTACATAACCGAATAAAGAACATGTTTATCTCTCCGGTGAACAGGTGAGAAATTGAGCTTTCGTGTTCGAAGATCCGCGTTACATTTCTTCGTTCGGTTAAACGACCGAAACTGGACGACATCAAAAAGCCGACCCGCCACACAACACTCCGAAATACCATTTCGACATTCTAATCGTAAGTTACGACGTTCGATATACGTAAACAGACCTTTTAAAGTTTATACGTTTGAAAGAACTAATTTCCGTGAGAGGGACAGAATTAAATTGCTATTAAAGTCACACTTAAAGGTATTAACGGAATTCTTCAGATTATTCTCGGTCCGTCCTGGAAGGCTGTGTTTGTTTTTCTACCAATTTTCTCATTTTTTTCATTCTTTCTCTATTCCTCGATAGGCTATCAAGGAAAAATTAACTACATAACAAAAAAGTCCTGTTGAATCGGTTACTGATAAACACATAGATGGCGGCGGGATCGTAAAGGTGTGCTAACTCCGATCGTAAAGGTTTATTAACTCCTATCTGTTTCTTATCCACCGGTCACAATTCTTGACATATCGAATCATGACAACCAAAAGGGCGCGCAATTCAAATCTTACGTTCTTATTGTAACACCCTTTATATATTACAAGTGTTAAAAATAATAAGAGTGTGAAGTATCACCCAAAAAAAAAATTATATAATAATATAAAATATTTATAAAAAATCCCATTATTTAATGTATCATTACTGTACGAATCCAAATATCTTATATTTTTATTAATATAATGCCTTGTCATTTACCGGTTGAATATAATATTGCAGACTTATTTGTTTCTTTTAATTTATCAGGTTAATATCTCTTGAGTATAATAAAAACTTTATAGTATAACAAAAACCTTAGGTGACAAAAAAATAAATTTAAATGTTACTATGGGTCGCGCAATGCATTGTACTCCCGAAGAGAGGCGTCTAATATTGCAATTACGGGGTCAAAACAAAACTTATTAATTTATTTTTCATCTATTAAAGCGATCTGAATGCGTTATTGCTAAAGTTTTAAAGGAGCAAAATTTAATAAAGATATTACTAGAAACCAGAGGTCGCCCAAGAAACGCAACCAAAAGATTGGATAAATGTACTGTACGAGAGTCGCGGAAACACCCATTTTCCACTTCGTTTGACATTAAACGGAAAATGGGTCTACAAATCAGTACACGGACAATTGGTAGAGATGAATCTTCATGGAAGAGTTGCAAGAAAGGTACCACATTTAAGTAAAAAAATATTCAGCACAGATTAAGTTTTGCCAGATTTAACTTAAATGAAACCTACAGCCGTAATTAGAAAAATATTTTATTTAGTGATGAAACAAAAGTAAATCTCTTTGGATCAGATGAGAAACGGTACGTTAGGCGATATAAGAATGAAGAACTTACTCCGCGAAATACATTAGGAACACTAAGGCAGTAACAACAGTAACAACACAAACAGTAAAGGAGGAGGAAATATTAGACTGTGGGGTTGCTTTTCCTATAATGGTGTAGGTCCACTATATAAGATCAAAGACACCATGACCAATGAAACCTACATAGAAATATTAGAAAAAATGATGCTTCCTTATGCCGAAATGAATATGCCGCTAAAATGGATCTACCAGCAGGATAACAATCCGAAACATACCACGAAATATTGAAACGATGGTTTCTCGCAAATAAGATTGAAGTGTTCCTGGCCGTCGCAATTTACGGATTTAAATCCAATAGAAACCATTGGCAAAATATAAAAAAAGGCATTGCTAATAAAAAAACATCAAACAAAAATATGTTGTTGGAAGAAGTCAAGAAAACTTGGTATTCTATACCTGTTAAAACTTGTCGGAAGTTAATAAACTCTATTCCAAGGAGATGATCAGGTGTGGTTAACAAAAAGGATATTCTACTAAATACTAATATTTTATATGTATTAAGTTTGTTAATAAGCATTAGTTTTCACAATTTAAGACTATAAGTAATATACTCTTATTTTTTTGACCAGAAAAAAAGCACATATTGTTTGATAGTTGTAGTAACTCTTGTAACTATCAATATTATATCAATACTCTTGTATTTATCAATATTTTTTGGTATCAGGACACGTTGTACAACGTTAATAATATTATAATAATTCTGCAACAAATTTGTTAAACACATTAAAATAAAATGTTTAGATTCAGCATTCATGCTCTTATTATTTTGACCACAATTGTGTGTGTGTGTGTGTATATATATAAATAGAATATTTTTAAATATTTACAAATAGAATATCTACGCCTATGGTACTCTAAAACTTGTGGTGGATATTTATTTTAGATCATTTTTAAATGAAAATAACAAAAGTGTTACGTTGCAGATAACACAGGTTTTTCGATTGTTGCTCATTTCGTTTATATTGGTATTTACACATGGTTTTAGTTGTTTTTCAATGTTCAATCAACCTGTTTAAAAATGCCTAGAAACATGATATCTCATTCACTAATTGCTTTGTTACTTTAATCAAAGTGATATCGCGGAAAATGTAGGTGTTTCCCAAAGTGCTGTATCGAAAATTGATGAAAAATTCCAAGAAACAAATGACGTAAAGGATCGCCCCAGAAATAGTAGAAAACGAAGTACAGCTCCTGCTCAAAACTGGCAGATATTAATGATAGGTCGAAGAAATTGTCTGAAATCAAAAAGTGGTACATCAAAATAGCTTGTTAGGGTTTAAAGGAATAAATGTTTCAAGACAAACGATAATAGGCAGACTGAAAGCAGTAAATTTGCATGGCAGAAAACCATTACGTGTTCCCAAACTAACCCTGCAATAAAAAAAATAAGACTGTAATAGGCTCGAGAAATGTTCGATCATAGTCCTTACTGAGATACCGGGATGTTTTCCGATGAGATGAGAACTGAGTTGTTTTCTGATTCACAAAGTATATTAGTTTGAAGAGCGGCAATTCACAGCCACAAGATGGAGAAAATTACGCGGAATCGAATGGCGAAAAGCGCAGTTTGATATGTCGAACGCTTCTCTAGATATTCGCAGAAAACTGGTCGGGGAATGCAATTTTTGCAAAATGTTCGATTTTCTTCGATATTCAAAAAATCATATCTCGAAAACTAAAAGAGATAAATCAAAACGGGTGCCAGATTATTGATGCGCGTGGTTTAGAGCGTCACATATCCGAAAATGAAGCGATTCTATTTTTTGAAGTTTTGAAATTTCATCGAAAAATTTTCAAAGGGGGTACCATAGGAAAACATTAAAAAAGCGAAAGTCACTCAATTTCAATGAAACTAAGCCACAAGATGGAGAAAATTACGCGGAATCGAATGGCGAAAAGCGCAGTTTGATATGTCGAAGGGTTCTCTAGATATTCGCAGAAAACTGGTCGGGGAATGCAATTTTTGCAAAATGTTCGATTTTCTTCGATATTCAAAAAATCATATCTCGAAAACTAAAAGAGATAAATCAAAACGGGTGCCAGATTATTGATGCGCGTGGTTTGGAGCGTCAAATAGCCGAAAATGAAGCGATTCTATTTTTTGAAGTTTTGAAATTTGATCGAAAAATTTTCAAAGGGGTTACCATAGGAAAACATCAAAAAAGCGAAAGTCACTCAATTTCAATGAAACTAAGCCACAAGATGGAGAAAATTTCGCGGAATCGAATGGCGAAAAGCCCCAGGTCGACTAGAAACAGCTCAACCACGTATCCCATTTGAATGTGTGAGCGTGATGTTTTAGAATCGTATTATGAGGGGAACACAGACACCTCTACTGGTCTTCGGGAGAAGAATCACCGGTGCTGTGTACATCGAAAAAGTTTTAAATCCTGTGGTGCATCTGGTCCGAGGCGCAGTGGGGGACGGATTTGTTTTCCTGGATGACGACGCACCTCCTCATCGAACACCATCAGTATGCAATTTTCTTGAGAGTTGGGAATAACCATGTTAGGATGGCCAGCAAATTCGCCTGACATGAATCTCATTGAACGTGCTTTGGATATTCTGAAAATACGCATCCAGAAACGAAACAATCATCTTCTTGCAATACTTGCAATTCGCTGTCTTCCAACTTTTTCGATGGTCTTCCACGTTCTTCGTTTCTCACGTTAAAACCGCCACTTTTGAATTTTTTAAACCACTCAAAGCACTGTGATTTACCAAGAGCATGCTCAGCGACAAGCATTCGATGTGATTCTGTAGCCGCTTTCTTCAAGCAGAAAATCAATGTTATCCGCAAATCATAGTTTCCAGAGACAAAATTCGATACGTTTAACGCTATTGCAAAATATGATGTTGTATTGTTGTGAGTTGAAAATCTTTGTCAAATGTCAACAAGGAAATGGCACCAATGACGTGATTTGACAGTAATTACATTGCCAGCTAGAGCCATCTATGGGCAAATTCTGGTTTCATATTTAAGGTGCTGCATAAGTTGCTATTTAGTGTTGACTTATTGTGATTATTTTAAAATCCCCAAATGTAAAGAATATTCTAGTGACTTTAAAAAAGCGGTAATAAATGCACTAAACCAAAGAATAGCGTAAACAAAAGTTGCTCTTACTTTTAACGTGTCTCGGCAGCTGGTTAGGACATGGAATAAAGTGATTAATAATAGGAAGACTACTGAAAATAAACCTCAAAGCGGTCGTCCGAAAAAACTACTTGCAATGTAGATCGTATCATCAAAGAGTTACCTACAAGTGATTGTTGTAAGTTGGCTATAATAATAAAAAATGATTTGCAAGACAATTACGGTATAAACATTCACGTTTCAACTGTCAAACAACGCTTAGCAATGTTTGATTTACATAGTCATAGAGTATGTTGTGAAGTTTTGTGAAGCGATGAGAGCAAATTTAATTTAGTGTCATCTGGTGGAATTAAGAATATTCGACGCCCTAAAGACAAGAAATATGATATTCGATATCAAATACCTACGGTTAAATATGGAGGCGGCAATGTGATGATTTGGAGATGTTTTTTACGCCAGACTGTAAGGTCTATAGTTCGAATTGAAGGCAATATGGATAGATTCATGTATAGTGATATATTGACGACTCATATGCCCCCATACGCTAAACAAAACATGCCGGTTAAGTGGTATTTTCAGCAAGATAACGATCCTGAACACAAATCCAAGCGCATTAGTTATTTCCTGAAACGTAAAAAAGTTAAGGTTCTGGAGGGGCCAAGTCAAATTCCGGATTTAAACCCATCATTTAAATTATATATATATATATATATATATATATATATATATATATATATATATATATATATATATATATATATATATATATATATTTAAACCCATCTGTGGGAGGAGTAAGATCGAGTAAAAATCTAAATAATAATCTCTTAAAAGGAATGGAACCGAATTCATTCAGATTGAACACAAAAGTTAGTTGATTGAATGTCGGTGTCTTGTGAGACTGCCATATAGGCCAAAGGATATGCCACTAAATATTGAATAACTAACTCATTACTACAGTATTAATGATTGTGTTAGAAGAAATTTTTGTTTAAATGTCAAAATAATTTTGATTTATCATTTTCCTGAGCAATTTGTTATTGAAAAAGTTATTTGCTAGCATCAAATGATAGTTTAATAAAAAAATTAATTAGTTTTTGTATTTCAGCCGCATTATTAATTAGGATAAAAATTATCTTTGTCAAAATACTTTACGACAAAATTAGCTTTTTTAATTTTGTCATTATTTTGGTCTATACACAAAATTATTACAACAGAATCGTAAAAGAATCGAAAAATATATTCGAATAGATGGAGAACTAGTTGTGAGAGATCACATTTGATAGTTAATTATTTGTATTATGAAAATTATTGTTATATACTATATATTTTTTCTTAAATTTAATCAATGACCAAAAATTGTTTTCCAATAATAATAAAATAATTATTCCTTTGTAAATGCTATTTATTTTACTGAAATATTTGAATTCATGACACTATTGACAATGTGTCAAGTTTTTAATCACCATGGCACACTAATTATCAAATTAAACAAATAAATTTGTAATAATTTTGTGTATAGACCAAAATAATGAAAAAATTAAAAATGCGAATTTTATCATGAAACTCGGTATATGGGGTTAAAAAAATATCCCGAACAACTTTTTCTAATAACTTTTTTCGATATCTCTAACGCGAAGCAAAATATTCAGAATTGACCTTGTTTGTGAATTCGTGGTAGGCTGAGTTTAAGTTCAGGTTTAAGTTGAGTATCTTATAAAAAATGATACCCATCCACCTGTATGACTGTGCAAAAATTCAAATCTGTATTTCTTAAGCTAATATATATATATATATATATATATATATATATATATATATATATATATATATATATATATATATATATATATTTTTCAATATTCAACAATATTATTGTTAAAATATGCCATATATCAAAGAAGAAAGAAATTGGAAGATGTTCTAATAACATTTAAAATTGCCTTCGAGAATACACGAAAGGCAATTTCGTTGACACAAAAATTTGTAGAGAGTATATAATTTATTATTATTAGGAAGTGCTTAAATATATGCATGGGAGATATAGCACTTGAGCATATTATTGTGCGTGCCTTACTAGATAGGAAGAAGATCCATTCTTGTCGGTGAGTCTTAGCACGAAACCAACTAGAAACCCGTTAAGACCACGATAATTCTTATTCAGAGATAAAAAAAAACGTAAAATTTATTTTATAACCGAAAATAGTCGTAAAACATTTTAAATTATATTAACTAAGACTAACTAAAACTATAATATATAACTAGAACTATTACTATATATAAATTATGTATTACTATATATAAATTATCTATTACTAAATAAACAATGATACGTACGAAGGTTCTCTGAAAAGTTTCCAGTCTCAACATGAAGAAGGCGTTACTCGTTTACTGAAGATGGCGTTACTCGTTAAAAATATTCTGGTAATATAATTCCGCATGCGTTGACAGATAACTTTGAAAATTTCAGGGTTGTTTAACTGTCATTTATGTCAGTCGATGTTAGTGTTTCTATAAGGATAGAAAAGTAGTATGGAGGTGAGGTATAATTAGCTTCCATATCTCCACACAGCTTTGCAAACAACTTAACTTTTAAAGGACATTGATCTAGTTTATAGCTTTTGTAAAAATGTGATTAAGTTCGTCGATGATATTTTTGACACAAGAGCATGTGTGAAGCATACAGTGCGTGCAGGTAACTTCGATAACTTCGCTTTCTTTTCAACTAAGAGCATTTTCAACATCTTTTTTCTTATAGCATCTCATATTTATATCAAAGTTAGAATTATGTAAGTGGTGGTATTTAAATGATTTTAAAAAATAGGTTATACAATTTAATAATAAGTGTTTCGGATAATAATGACGATTTTGCTAAAAGATGGCGTTACTAATACATTTGTTGGTATAGACTAATGACGTGTATGGTGTTTTGGAGGGCATACATACGCCATCAAAAGCCAGTTCGTCATCAATTCTCACTGTGCAAAAAAACATAGTTTGTCATAGTTTTAAATGTGTCGAATTATGTACCAGAAAAAGACGTTTTGCGAGGAAGTTTAATAACCTTCTTTCATCCGAAGAAAATGGCTGCTAAACTATATCAGTTGTTAGTTGAAGCTTATGGTGAACATGCTCTAACGCAAAAAACTTGTAAACGAATATTTAAAAGCTTTAAAAGTGGTGATTTTGAAATAAAAGACAAAGAGCGTTCAGGACAAAGCGTTCAGGACAGCCCAAGTTCAGGTGATAAAAAGTGGATCTATTTTGACAACCTGGAGCGCATAAAATCATGGGTAGACCCAGGTCAGCCTTCAACATCACAACCAGTATGCAATATACAAGGAAATAAATCTTTGGTGTATATTTGGTGAGATAGTAGGGGAGCTATGTATTGCTGCTGAAACCTGGTGAAACCATCAGTGCATTGAAGGAAAAATTAACAGAATACGCCCAAAGACACGATAGTCATTTTCCAACATGACAATGCTTGACCTCGTGTTGTAAAATGTGTAAAAAACCATTTGGAAGACGTTAAATAGGACGTCTTACTCCGCCCACCGTTTTCATCGGACTTAGGCCTTTCGGACTACCATTTATTTCGATCCATGCAGCATAAACTTTCAGAACAACACATTCTTACGAAAACGTGAATATTTGACTTGATAAATGGTTGGCCTTAAAAAACCAAAAGTTCTTTCGGCGCGAGATGTACAAGTAACAGCTAACAATGACCAATAATTTGATTATTATGGTAACTTATTTTGTTATGGAAATAAACGCTCAAATCTTGCGAAAATATCGACATTATTATCCGAAACGCCTACAATTATGTTGGGGAAGTTAATTTATATTTATATATTGTTTATTTATATATGTTATGTTATGAAAATGACATTTATGTAAATCTTATCGTGTCTCCTTTAGCATCAGTTCGCGACGTTCCAGAAAGGTCAGCCTCCCCATTTAGAAATCGCTATTCTAGATCTTATAAGACTTTCAGGCAAGTTGATCGTTTTAATTCAAATAAGTAATAAATAACACAGTAAAAATTTGTGTTTTATTTAATTTCAAAAATAAACTATAACAAAATAACGGACAAATCAATCAATTAGAAGTGAGGGGGTTAATTGAATCAGTCGACTTAAAAATTCGATAAAAATTTAAAAAAAAACGTCCTCTTACATCGCCAAGAACTTGGAGTCATTGTGACGATTCAATTTTGAAAAATTCAAATTTTGGTGTTTGTGGGCATGTAAACTTTTTTTTAGCTCTCAACAAAATGTTTAATAACATTTGAATTTTTAAATATAATCATAAAATTTTAGTTGCAATGTCTCCATATATCTATATTTTACTACCTTGATTATTTTAACTCTATTTTACTCACTCATTATTCCTAGCTTGATTTATAGCGAAATAAATTTTTGTTTACTAATTACCGCAATAAAATGAAGTCAGATGGGGATCAATTAAATCATCAATCGCAAGGGCGGTTGAACCATCGAAAGTGCGCGCATCTCGACCTCACATGAAAAATACTTATAAAGCTAAACAATGTAGCATTATTGTGATATTTTGTAAAAAATAGTTTATTCATTAAAGATTGTCATCATTATTCAATAATTGTGGTAAGTAAAGAAAGAGTGAATTGTTATTGTCATTCAAAAACAATACCTAATAGTCAATTATTGTGTTCACATAAAATCATTTTTGCTAGGTTGAGGTTATAACCTAACAAATTGATGACAGTCAATGTATAATAGATGTTTCTACAATTTTTTTTTTAAATCTGCTGATGACAATATCCTATAAATATACTTATTAAATTAATTTTTTTATAGATATGCTATAAAATGCTCCGTAAACGACTGAGGAAAACTAGCCGTGGTGAAGTATCCTCTGAAATCCACGAAACGACATGTAAAAGAATTCTGGAATAGAAAGAGACAATAAGAATTGTTGATAAATTATTTCTTCTATCTTACACGACTTTACGGCGATATCTTATAAAATTTAAAGTGAAAATTTGAATGCTGGGTACCATCCTCACTGGATCGTCCCGGCTGAACAAGAACGTTTATTAGTCGACTACTGCTTAACATCTACTAAACTGTATTATGGAATAATACGATTAATTTAAGAAAGTTGGCATATCAATTTGCTTTTGAAAATAATATAAAGTGTCCCTCATCAGGGGAGAATAATAAACAGGCTGGTAGTGATTGGTGTAAAGATATCATAAAAAGACATCCGGAGATAACCTTTAGAAAAAAATTAGAGATAGAGGCGAAAAGCAGTAATAAAGAAAAACCAAAGAAATTAAATTTAACTGAAAAATCAAAAAATAGTCGAGTAGTAAAAAAAAGAAAGAAGTTTAAGAATATAAATAATATAATAATATATGTTAGTTACAAGTGTATAACAATATTATTAATATATAATAAAGAATACATTATTTATAAAAGTGTTTGTTTTTGTTTCTAATACTTTTGGTTCAATTGACCCCAAATAATGGTTCAATTACCCCTGCGCTGGAGTCGGTTGGACCATTTGACGCGGTTGAGGTTATAACCTAACAAATTGATGACAGTCAATGTATAATAGATGTTTCTACAATTTTTTTTTTAAATCTGCTGATGACAATATCCTATAAATATACTTATTAAATTAATTTTTTTATAGATATTAAAATGCTCCGTAAACGACTGAGGAAAACTAGCCGTGGTGAAGTATCCTCTGAAATCCACGAAACGACATGTAAAAGAATTTTGGAATAGAAAGAGACAATAAGAGGTGTTGATAAATTATTTCTTCTATCTTACACGACTTTACGGCGATATCTTATAAAATTTAAAGTGAAAATTTGAATGCTGGGTACCATCCTCACTGGATCGTCCCGGCTGAACAAGAACGTTTATTAGTCGACTACTGCTTAACATCTACTAAACTATATTATGGAATAATACGATTAATTTAAGAAAGTTGGCATATCAATTTGCTTTTGAAAATAATATGAAGTGTCCCTCATCAGGGGAGAATAATAAATAGGCTGGTAGTGATTGGTGTAAACATATCATAAAAAGACATCCGGAGATAACCTTTAGAAAAAAATTAGAGATAGAGGCGAAAAGCAGTAATAAAGAAAAACCAAAGAAATTAAATTTAACTGAAAAATCAAAAAATAGTCGAGTAGTAAAAAAAAGAAAGAAGTTTAAGAATATAAATAATATAATAATATATGTTAGTTACAAGTGTATAACAATATTATTAATATATAATAAAGAATACATTATTTATAAAAGTGTTTGTTTTTGTTTCTAATACTTTTGGTTCAATTGACCCCAAATAATGGTTCAATTACCCCTGCGCTGGAGTCGGTTGGACCATTTGATCAACCGCGTCAAATGGTCCAACCGAATTGAACTAATTTGACTAGTTGACTAATTCACCTATCGGAAATGATAAAGCGAATAACAAACTACTATATTATCTAAATAAAAGTAATTTTTTTTTTAAATTCAATTAAAATATCATATCAAGTATTTTTGTGTCAATTGACCCCCTCGCCCTATTTGATCGTTTTCATTATGAGTTTCTCGTAGCTGAAATGAAATAAAACACGAGCCAAATCGGCTGAGTGTGGAGGACAATTATTCGCAGATTACCAATTTTTTTTTTAATTAAGTAAGAAATAGTAGACAAGAAAAACTTTGCATTAAGTGAGATGTGAATCAAAAAGAAAACGTAATCTTGTTTTCTTAGCTGACGATGGTGCCTTGACATTAATAATGTTGAAAGTTCAAAGATGGCGCTGCTGGTAAAGTGAATATTAAATTAGCCATTTTTGGCCCAATGTCATTTGGGAGATAGTAGGCAAGTTGTAAATACCGGGTGTGGTGGTTAGAAATATAAATAGCAACGCTGACTGCTTTATGTTGCAGAACGATATTGAGGTTATTGAAGAATGGTGCAACATCAACAACTTGCCGCTGAATTTTGGCAAGTGTTATATCATGTCATTTGCGAATATCCAGAATGTCACGCATTTTGATTACAACCTGAATGGTGCAATTATTGAGAGGGTCGGGATGTTCAGGGACTTGGGAATTGTTTTTGATACTAAAATGTCTTTTTCATCTCACATTAGCCACATTCGGAGTGAGGCAATGAGAATGTTAGGATTCATCTTTCGGAACTCGGCAGATTTCGTGAACATAAATACACTCAAAACTCTGTATCACAGTTATGTGAGATCAAAGTTGCAGTATGGTGCTGTAGTATGGAACCCTTTGTATAACAGATACAAATTGCAACTAGAAGGTGTCCAGAGAAAATTCGCTAAGTTTTTAGCATTCAGACATGATGGAAGATATCCGACGAGACATATAGATCAGAATAGTCTCCTGTTGAAATTTCAAATATCATCGTTAGTTAGTCGCCGAAAATATTTACTTCTTCAGTTCATCTATAAATTGTGTAGATCCGTCATTAACTGCCCTGAACTTCTATCTGTGATGGGCTTCCACGTGCCTTCGAGGTGTATCAGATCCTGCCCCACCTTTCATTTACCCTATGCTAGAACCAACTTCATGATCAGGACACCTCTGTTTCAGGCCATGAAGCTCTTCAATGATCTGTGCTGCGATGTTGACATTAATAACGTATCTGCAGATCGGTTCACGAGGTTTGTCGCCTTGAGGCTGTTGCAATAATCGATAATAAATTGTAGGGATCGTTGTTGTAGCTTTATTTAAGTCTGTTATATACGCATTGATTTTGTCTTGATTTTCTTTTTTTTTATAAATTATCTCAAATGGATTTATTCTGTCAAACAATAAAGGTTATTATTATTATTATTATCTAAGTCTGTTATTATATAAGCATTGTTTTTGACTTGATTTTCTTTTTTATCCTTGTTATTTTTTTTTGTGAATTGTCTCATAAATGGATTTATTCTGTCAGACAATAAAGATTATTATTATTATTATTATGACAGCTATAACAACCGCCCTTGTGTATTATTAAGTTAGAAAATGGCGTCAAGACAGCGTAAATAGGATGTTGATTCATTCTGTTTTATTTGTGGTGAATTTATTCAAGTAAGAAGCAAAAAATTGCTTTGGTAACAAATTTGAAGCTTTGCGAAGCTTATGAAGCCTATTTTAACCTCAAAATCCGGAATCAAGATAAAAATTGGGTACCTCACTTTGCCTGTGTTAATTACAAAAATATTTTAGAAGGTAAAAAACTAAAATCTAAAATTTTTAAAAATGTCGAACATATTAATTTTCTATTTTAGTATTTCTTTTTTTTTTTAATGCATAAAACTTAAATTACATTAGTTGTTTTCGTTATTTCTAGCCTGGTATCGAGGAGAAAAACGACACATAAAGTTTGCAGTGCCAAGAACCTAGTGCAAGGATCGTATGCAAGACTGTTATTTTTGTATCGTTAATCCAAGTAAGCGTTGATCTTGTAAAAATGCTGAAAAGATGTTTTATCCCGATCTTCCTTCGACTTCTTCTCCGATACCTCAATGATTTAGTACGAGACCTAAACCTACACAAGAATAAAGCAGACACTTTAGGTTCACGATTGAAACAGTGGAATTTGCTTGAAGATGATGTGAAAATAACTAATCAAAGAGAGCGCTTTAAAATTTTGTTATGTTTTTTCACCAAAGAAGCTGGACTTTGTTACTGTAATAGCGTAACTGATTTGTTCGAGAAAATAGAAATACCATGCATACCTTCTGACTTGCGGCTTTTTATTGGTAGCTCTTCAAAAAGCTTATAAGCAGTTCTTTTTCACAACGCAAACCTATTCCCCTGGTCTTCCCGTAGCACATTCTGTAATGCTTAAGGAAAGTTATGTTAGTGTGAAAATGGCACAGGAAAAGTTAAAATATACAGAATATCATTGGCCAGTAATAAGCGATTCTAAGATGGTTGGTTTTCTGATGGGAATACAAGGTGGGTATATTAAAACCCTCTTGTCACCTTTACTTATGGGATAGCAGTGCAGATTCAGTACATTTACCAACGGCGTATATGACCTAATCGAGTCGAATTTCAGATAGGAAAACAGAATGTGAAGTCGGAACCAATTGTAGAGCATAATAATATACTGATGCCGCCGTTACATATAAAATTAGGTCTAAAGAAGCAATTTGTGAAAGCTCTGGATCCAAATTCTGAAGCTTTAAAGGGATTTTTTCCCAAATTATCTGAAGCTAAAGTTAAAGCGGGTATTTTCGTCGGACCACAAATAAAACAAATAATAAACAGTGATAATTTCACAGAATTCCTCAATGCTCATGAAAAACAAGCCTAGGGGTGTCTTAGAGCAATTCTTAATGGTATTCTTGGAAGCAGCAGAGCTGACAATAAAATTATAGGCTGCAGAATTTCCCATAAACTCCATATGCTACATTCTCACCTAGACCAATTTGAATATAATATAGATGTCTACTCAGAGGAGCAAGGAGAACGTTTTCACCAAGATGTAATGCATTTTGAACCACGTTATCAAGGGCAGTATAACGAGAATATGATGGGAGATTACATTTAGGGTTTAATACGAGAAAGTCCACACAAACATAAGAGAACCACTAAAAATATTCATGTTTGAACTTGATTTTTTGTTATTTTACGTTTATGTGCTATTGTTTATCACAATTCTTGAGTTGAAAAAGACACTGATGTCAAAGATAAAAACTTTTCTAATCATAATTTAAAATAACATTATAAAAAAATATAAAAATCACACACTTTTCTTAAAAATTCGAAAAAGTGCTCTAATTTCTACAAAAGCAAATTTTGATCAGAAAAAATATTTTTTCCTTTATTTGTAACGTAGAAGAAACGAAAATTTCATGCAGAAGTCAGATCTAAAAATCGTGTCGATCGGTGTAATAAGTCTCCTAAATGAAACACTGTCTGTTTTCGTTTAATTTGTTTTGTGCTTAGTTTCGCAGATGTTTCTGTAGTTTTACAGCAAAGTTGTGTCAATACAACAAATTGAAATGCAAATAAGCTTTTTTTATTATATTATTTATTACGTTTAATTGCTTTTCTCAGTAAAAATGTTACGTTTTCCTGCTGGCTATGAAATATATCGATTGCAATTCGTATGTTAATAGAGAAACATTGTATTGTTTATGTCATGATGCAAGCGACAACCATTTATTACGGTTGTCGGGGAGAAGGGCTGATAAAATATTCTAATATATTCTTTTAGCATAGAACTCCAGGAGAATAATAACATATTTGTTTTCAATTTTCGTTTCGTTTCCATTGAGGAAGATGTTCACACGTGACGAGACTTTACGATCGTATCCAAAGCAGTTATAATTTCGACAAAATGGATATTATCGATAAAGAAACGATTTGAATGACACAACAAACGATTCTACGAAAAAGTTAATGATTCCTCATTGATATTTTATTAGAATAAAATATGCTGACTGACATAGAAATGTCAATATCATATATTAATTTAATTTTACTATAAAGGCATTTACATTAACTCAGACCACTGATCAGTAAAGACTAATAGTGTTAAGCTCCAAAAGATTTATCACTAAACACTAAATCGCATTTTTCCCATCTCTATGGAGATTATTCAAAAAGATTGAATCAATAATGCATACAACTTGGTGAATCAGCTCCTGAGGATGCTAACATGGTTAGCGAAACGCGTTTTGAGAAGTTAAAAATTGAGTTTGATGTTTTACAATAGAAGAATCGCTTCCAATAAAATAATTGAATGACAATGCCTTGATTCACTTCGACAACGCAGTCTTTGACTCGTCTAGGTGCTGATCGAATGAAATTGTCGATTTGGTGATAGATTGATTGTTTGTTTACTATTAATTAAGTCACGGCAAAGCTCCCGGCTTTATTTAGTGACTGTCCACATTTTTTCACTCTTCAGGCAATCTCAAATTAAACTAACACACTTATAATCGATCACTGCCTCTTCTCTCATCAATACCTTATGGTATTGATCATCAATACCTTATGGTATATAAACTCCCTCTTGCCCTCTTTGTGGATCCTCCTTTACAGCCTTCCATTTACTCTCTTTTTGCTCGGTCCTATCCCCCACCCTTTCAAGGGTAGGATTGTAACCGAGAAGAAATTTAATGTATCAGGATATTGCCGCGTGGAAAAATAGATACAACTTGATATGAACATAGATCAACTCTACCTAAGGGGATTTTACATAACACATGTAAATCGCATATTTAGTATACGGGACGAAGAACTATATGAATGACTTGAATAATATTTGTTAGAGGGATCATGAGTCACCTCAATGAGATTAAATTTTGTGGAAGAATCCAGATTCTTTTAGGTTTTCACCACATAAGGGGAGAATAATTCCTCAATAGAATGAAAAACAATACTAACCTTGAACAGAGGGGGGATAGGACAGAGCAAGAGGAGACTATATGGAAGACTGTAAAAGTGGATCTACAAAGAGGGCAAGAGGGAGCCCAACACCCATCGATAAGGTATTGATGAGAGAAGAGGCAGCGGCCGATCAGACTTATGATCGCTTATGTTAAGTTATTATGTTAAGCTTACTTGATTGACTGCAGTGAGAAAAAAATTATTTAGAAAATAAGTCTTTTTTAATCTACCATAATTTATTATTTTCATGTGATATCCTACACGAGCTGAATGATGTTAACAATTTTAGCAGAGATTATTGGATAATAATCTCTGAGAGAAAGGTCTAAGGAAATGGGAGATCCAGAGGATATGGCAGCTTTTGCCAATTGGTTCGCTCTTTCATTTCCTTCAATACCCAAATGTGCTGAGATCCATATTAGTGAGATTTTCTAGGATAAGGAGTCTAAGGAAAAAAGAAGATCTCAAATTCTGAAGATTAAGGGATGAGTCGAATTTGGGTTATTGATTAATTTAAGGCAATTGACAGAATCAGTGGAAATGAACTAGAACGTGTCTTGATCAGAGGAGAAGCTTTTAAGAGTCTCATGTATTGCAAAAGGATCGACTGATACTATTGAGGTTATAGAGGGGAGACTGTATTTCTTAGAAAAATAAAGAGAATGTGTGGCAGCACCAACACCTGAGGAGGATTTAGAGCAATCAGTGAAGATCAAGTTACATGTAGGAAATTCTGACAGAATATTAAGAAATTTAGCCCTGAAGAAAGCTGAACGATAGGAAACGTTATCAAATTTGGACAAAGAAAAGATTATGTTATAGGGTGGCATGAGCCCAGGGGGACGAAGGGTTGGAGTGGAAGGAAGAGAGGCAGGAAAGGAAAAGGAAATAGATCTTAATAATTCGGCTAGAGTCCAAGAGGATCGATGAGTTTTGGCGTCATGGATTGGGATGGAGAGATTTGGTTATAGAATACATCAACTAATTGTACCGCAAATTTTGGGACTTTTAGTGTTTAAGATATCCTGAAGTCTTCTTCTACAATGTCTCCTTGTTTGGTATTTATTAGCAGCAAGACGTTGTTTTAACTCTTTCCAAAGGTTCTCGATCGAATCTATACCTGGGAACTATGAGGGCCACTCTAACATTTTTACAGAACATTTAATAATTTCCGCTCGAACCACTGCTTCACTACATGAGCCGTATGGGATCACTGTTAGTAGACCCACTGCAGCTGCATATTCTCTTCAGCGTAAGGTCTCTTATTATCTCTATTTTCTTTTATGCGAAATATTAGGCCTCCTCTGTTATATGAAAAGCAGCCCCATACTTTGATGTTACCACCACCGTCGAACAAAATAAATTAATTTTGGTTCAATCACTAAAAATAATATTCTTCCAGTTACTTAGGAAATCTTGACTACAGTTTCTTTTTGCAAATTTTAACCAATGCAAATTTTAACCAACCAATATTATGTTTACTTAAAAACGGAAATTCGTTTTATGGTTCTGGTGCTGATACTTACGTCAAAATTTGTGTGTGAGATAGCAAAAGGATCATTCAAAGCGTCACGTACAATACGATTATCAATTTTTAATCGTTTTTCTTAGACGGCCTCTCTTTTCTGGTTGTTTTTGGGTCACATATAATTATTTCAAATGTTTAGCACTTACTCATGGTGAACGTTTGATTGCAGTCATAATTAATACATAAAATTTGTTTTGGATTCTTAACTGAAACATTCAACGCCTTTCTTCAGCAGTACATTATCTAGCGCGGTCCATGTTTACTTTAATATGGTGGGAAACAGACTAACTTATGCTCTATCAACCAAAGAAGTACATGTTGTAGCAAGATTGGTACGCGATAACGTGTATAAAATTAGTATGCTCTTTTTTTTTGGCCTCTGGATTATGAACCGTTAGGAGGAGGAGTTTAATAAGAGGAGGAGGAAGAGTTTTATAAGATAAACAGCAATAAAATGAGCTGATTATATCGTAAAGAAATTGCTTAAAGATCTGTTAATATTAGCACATTACGTTATTACCATAGTAAACAAATTAGAAAAAAAAACTTTTTCAAAATGTTTTTTCTACAATTCTAATTTTCTTGTCAACCACTGTACACGTATATTATAATCGGTACAATCAGGGTTCTGTCCAAAACAGCATCTATTAGCAAGCATAATTCTTCTTTTTTACTTTAGCCAAAGTATCAATTGCAGAAGGGACTATTGACCACAAATAAGTAATGTTGTCTACTACCTCAAAGTAACGATTATCAAGTTTGATGCTATGTCAGATAGTTGTAGCATTTCTGTCGATCTGTTATGGTATAAATTTTGATTTTTCCTGATTAATACTTAGCCCCATACGACTAGCAGCTGCGTAGAATGCTACGAATTTATCTTTAACGCTGTGCACTGTGTGTATTATCAGATCTACTTCATCAGCATGTGCTGTAAGTTCGGTGGATTTATAAAATATCGTGCCTCCCATTTCCACTCAATTTTCGACTCCAGAATCTATCACTTTTTCTAAGACAATGTTAAATAGGAGACACGCCAACGAATCTCCCTGCCTCAGTCCACTATCTACCAGAAAATTTGGAGAAACTTCATTATCTACTTTCACTCTACAGATTACCTTATTCTACTAATAGCAGCCAGTCTCGTTTTATAGAGGATATTATATATTGTTTTAACTGATCGAAGAAGTAGTTTTGTGCTCTGTTAACCAAAGAAATACATGTTGTAGCAGGATTGGTACGCGATAACGTGTATAAAATTAGTATGATCTTTTTTTTTTTGGCCTCTGGATTATGAACCGTTAGAAAGAAATCCACTCTTTAATAAGATAAACAGCAATAAAATGGGCTGATTATATTGTAAACAAAATGCTTAAAGATCTGTTAATATTAGCACATTACGTCATTGCCATAGTAAACAAATTAGAAAAGAAAACTTTTTCAAAATGTTTTTTTCTACCACTCTTATTTTATTGGCAACCACTGTACGTGTATATTAGAATCGGTAAAATCAGGGTTCTGTCCAAAACCGTATCTATTAACAAGCAAAATTCTTCTTTTTTACTTTAGCCAAAGTATCAATTGCAGAAGGGACTATTGACCCCAAATAAGTAGTCCCATATGACTAGCAGCCGCGACGAATGCTACGAATTTATCTTTAACGCTGTGCACTGTGTGTATTGTCAGATCTACTTCATCAGCATGTGCTGTAAGTTCGGTGGATTTATAGAATATCGTGCCTCCCATTTCCACTCAATTTTCGACTCCAGAATCTATCACTTTTTCTAAGACGATGTCAAACAGAAGACACGCCAACGAATCTCCCAGAAAATCTGGAGAAACCTCATTATCTACTTTCACTCTACAGGATATTATATATTGTTTTAACACATCGCAGAAGTACTTTCCTTTAAATGTAAAAAGTTGCGTTATTAATATATATAAATATATAATACAGGTCGACATAATATTTTAACATTAAAGAGAATGTTCTTTTTGCGTTTCACTTGGGTAGTAATTAAAACACCTTTTCACAGAAATTCCCTAGCACGTTCCATTTTCAAGTTCCGGCTTCTCTTTTATATCATGGGACCGTTGAAAATATTTGTCCTTGACTTTGGACAGGACAATAGGAATTATCACAAGACCGTAGAGGGGAGTATTTCCACAGTATTCTACGAACTCTTAAAGGCAGTCTTAAAGGCGACTAGCGGACGGTTGGCGGGCTGTCCTGTCAGTTGCTCATAAAAGGTTCTGCGCTGCGCACGTCTTTCTGTACAGGTGACGAGTGTTTTCGTATTCACCGTCCGGCGTTTAACGTAAGTACCTAAATTTTAATATTTTTGATTTAGTTTTGTTCTGTGCTATTTTAAAATCAGATTGTGTGTCGTAAATAACAATATAATGTCGTAATATTGCGTGAAACATTATGACTTAAAGTAGTTTTTTTTTGTTAATAATGTTTTTTGGATATGGTTATCGATTTTGCAGGTTTTTTGCAGGTAACGAGTAAATTAATCATGTCAGCGATAATGAGTGGTTCATAATTAAAGATCCCATTGCTAACTTGCAGTCTTTTAAATTAGGAGTTGAGGCACTTTGTAGGCGAGAGTCAACGCTTATCACTGCGGACGCAACAGTTCGATTTATTTTGGATAAATTGCAACAACAAAACACAGTGTTAAGTAACCACTTGTCACAGTCTCTGCATGAACGTATTCAAGACCGCCGCACTGATTTAACAGGAGTACGTAGATTTAACAGGAGATCGTACTTAATACATTCTTCATGCCAAGGAAGGTTGCAATACGCCAAGAAATAAAGAAAATAATAGAAAGGGTCGTAGTTCAAGACGATAAAACATATGCAGATGACGTCTTGGAAAATACACCTATAGCTGGAACATCTGCTACTGATATAGATCCAACTCTAAAACTAGAAGAAGAATTAGAAAAACAGCCTCAACAAGAAAAAGAAATAATTAAGAAAAAGTCAGACAACAAGCAAAAGGACTTCGAGAAAATTTTGAAAAAAGAAATGACGTTCTTTGAGTCAGATGGTATCAGAGGAGACTCAGAGGAGCTCGCCTATGAATATATCCTGACGGTTTAGCCTACTAGCGTAGAAGCCGAGAGAGCATTTTCAGCATCAGGATATATTTGTAGTTCACTCAGAAGCAGGCTCAGAGATGATACAATAAATGCCATTTGCTTCTTAAGAGCGTATTTTTAAAAGTTATCACCATAGGTTGATATCATAGTAATTAGTAGCATCTAAGGGAAAGTTGTATTTTGATTATTAGTCATTATATGAATAAGACTGAATTAAAAATATAATACTGTTGTTAGGAGTAAGGGTAAAATTAAACAAAACTATTAAAGTATGCCAAACATTTAAAGATGAATCTAAGAAAATAGATTACTAATTACTTATACTTAATCAATAGAAAATAAACAATTGCTGTTGCTTAATGTAAGAAATGTTTAATAAAAGTTGATTGTTACACAAAAATCTGTAGTTTCAATTTGATTTTATAACATAATTTCAAAGATGTGGGATCCCGCGCGGGATTTAGTAATCCCGCATATCAATTCCGCGGGATTGAATGAGCTGCGCGATTGCAATCCCTATTTACAGTACAGTCAAGTTTTTAAGTCAATTTTATACAAAATGGCAAGTTCTAGTGGTCGATTTTGTAAAAATCCAGCGGATAAGTTTTATATATGCGGACAATTTAGTTTAACCCTTATGTGGTCTGGTGCCTTTTTTATCATTACGCGACTTCAGTGTCTGTCAGACACCTACTTTTAAACTTTGGTTTTTTTTTACGTTTGATCATTAATGAAATGTGCGAAAAATACCCGCACATGCTATAAATATACCCCGGCGGCGCGACGTGGCGAAAAAATATTCTAGTTGATTAAAAATATTTATTTTATTTTATTACAAGAAAAACGAAGATCTACCAGGTTAAAAATACATGTAAAGTAAAAAAGTATTCCCTAATTTGTGAAAAAAAATATAATATAAAATGTGACAAAAATTAGGGAGTTGGCAAAGCAAAAATACAAGTAATACAAGTTTTTTTTGAGCATTGTTGTAGACAAATTGGTTTGACTGACCAATTGATTGGTGACGCGGTTCGCTGTGTACGGGTACAAAGAGCATTTTCTTTCCCTGTCCAGTTTGTCACTCATTTCTGGACTAATTCTTACAGTAGTCGGCCCTTTTGGAACAATGCAAGTTTTTATGACTTGTTTCAGATTATTATTTAGATAGGGGGAAGATTCTCTGCATATCAACTCCGGTCTTATCAGTGTCAACACAGTTTGCTTTATAAAGTCAAATCTCTCTATATGTTCCGCATTTTTGCAACAATTGTATAAAATATAGATGTTGGCTATAGCAATGTTGACTATTTGGAAAAATATAGCAAGAGGCCATCTATAACATTTTATGTTACAGCTATAGGTGACACATTTTTGGTCCATTGAATCAACCCCACCTTTCGTTAAGACCTTTTCGATAAAAAAATATCTTCAAGTTTAGGATTGTCCCCTAATAAATGCACTGGGTTCAGTGCACCAGGGAGTTTTCTAACTACATTATGACTCAAAGTTCTCCTGTTCAGGGGAAAATGAGTCTTGCTCCACGTATAACAATTTATTTTCCCATAGTAAAGTTGACTTACTGGTTGTTGCTGTTGAGGACGGGGAGGATATTGTGCAGAGGGTGGTTGTATAACAACTCTCGCAACATCAGATCCGACAGAATCATCATCTGAAACGTCAGAACCAGTTTCCTCAGAATATATTTCGTTCATTACCTCCTGTGTGTCAAGGGGTTGAAAATCGGGATTTTCATCTGAATCATCAAGTGAAAAGTCCCCATCAGAAACTTCATCGTCAAAAATTATATTTTCAAGTTCTGGGTCATCGAAACGAACTCGTTTACTGGGCCCAGGTTCATCCATGACTCTTATAAAAATTAAAATTTATTTATAAAATAAGCATTACCAATAATAAAAGCCTACTAAAAAGATTATACGAACCAAAAAAAAGTTGATGTGATGAACTCTGTGCTTTCGTGTCTGGTGGACACCTAAATATATACCTCGTATGGAGCGTTCGTGTCTGTGAGACACTATGAGTTTAAAATAATTGAACAAAAACCAATCAAAACAAAGGTAGAATGACTAAACAAGAGCACGGTGATACGTCTCAATAAGTAATGGAAAGGTACTGAGACGCTAGATCAGGTTGGCCAAACAGTGTTGGCAACACAATAATGAAAATTATCATAGGTGTCTGTCAGACACTGAAGACCAGGTAAGGGTTAAAAAGTCACAAGCTGGATATATATACGAGGAAGTCAACAAAGCCTGTCTTTTATATTTTAAGTGCCAAATTGGAGATCAAAATAAAAGTCAGATGCATCGCAACAAAAATTCTATGCCCGCTGCTGTTCCTGTGGTGTGAATGAAGTGATTGTTACTTTTGTATCACTAAAACAGAAGGGATTTCAAAAAATCAAGGGGATAAAATTTAGTATAGACATTTGCCTTCTGCTCTTAGGCCAGTTCCTCAAAGCCACGAACTACCGATACAGATTGCGCTTTTAATCCTGGACATGTTTCTCGGTGATTCCATAAAAATGCAAGTGCTTCACTTTACCGAAAACGAAATGTAATATTTTCATATTACGCTTGGACTAATAAAAATTTTTGTCAAAGACATGGACAAAGAAGTTAATGGTTTCAAGTACATAAAAGAAATATTTTCTCAATTAAGCGATACAAAACTAAAAAAAAGGCTTATTTAATGAACCTCAAATAAGGAAGCTTCTAAGTGATTTCCGTTTTCAAGAAAAACTGAATAATTTTTTTACACTCCCATTTGGATTTTTTCCAGAAAATTTGGATGCAGTAAGCAACGAATAAGGAGAGTGGTTTCCTCAGGACATCAGGACGATAGAAGTAAGATACCAGGGACGCTGGAACCCATCTATGTTGGGACTACGGCTGGTTCTTAAAAAGAGATGATGCTACAGAACACAAAAGGAAACAGTAAAAGTTTTTATCGCTACATATTATTAATAATATTAAATAAATAAAGGGTGTTCCATTAAGAGGTTTCGAATGTTGGTAACGAATAAAAGAAACGTTTCATAACATACCTGAAAGTTATTTATGGCAGTGCGAAGCTGGATAGTGCACAATTATACGTGGAATACAACATCTGTCAAATGACCGCCACGACTTCTCTGGCAGCTCACAATTCTTTTGTTGAAATAAATGTTTTTTGTTGAATAAACAAAATTGTCACATATGGGGCAATGAAAATCCTAGAGAAATCCACGAAATCCCGATGCATGCTCAACATGTCTCACAGTTTGGTGCGGTTTTTGGGCTGAGGGTATCATTGGACCGTATTTTTTTGAAGATGAAGATGAACGAGCTGTTACAGTAAACGGACAACGATACCGAACGATGATTGATGTTTTTTTTATGGGATCAAATAATGGACATGGATTTAAAGAATATGTAGTTGCAACAAGATGGTGCGACATGTCATGCAGCACGTGAAACATTGACTTTATTGCGTACACAGTTTGGAGGGAGGCTGATTTCCCGGAATGGGGACGTAAATTGGCCACCAAGGTCATGCGACTTGACGCCGCTAGACTAGTTTTTGTGGGGCTATGTGAAGAGCAAAGCTTACGAAAATAATCTGCAAACCGTTCAACAGTTGAAAGAGGAAATTAGGCGAATAATTCGTGACATAACTATGCAAATGTGTTCAGCAGTAATCGAGAATTTCAAGTCGTGGCGGTCATTTGACAGATGTTGTATTCCACGTATAATTGTACACTATCCAGCTTCGCACTACCATAAATAACTTTCAGGTACGTTATGAAACGTTTCTTTTATTCGTTACCAACATTCGAAACCTCTTAATAGAATACCCTTTATATTCAATTCAAATCTAATAATTTAACTCTCTTCACTCCTCGTATTTTTTCGGTATAATATTAGGTAATATTTGGCTTATTTCGGGGGGGGGTTTGAACCCCCAAAACCCCCCTTGGTTACGCCCGTGCATTAGGATTAGTTAGCAGCCAAATTTATTTATATTTGCAAATATTATTAAATTAAGATGCTAATGTGGTTGTGTGTAAGACATCGTTTTAAAGATCCTGAAAACCTTAATTAAAGCAATAATGTAGTATGGGTAGATTTTTTTGAAAATATTGTTAATAAAGTTTAGTGTGGTGCTTTGAAGAATCGGTGTAGTTTTAAAAGTATATCTTTTATAAGAAGTAAACTTCAATGAAAGCACTCAAACCATTATGCAATCAAACAAATATGTATAAAATTTTGGGTGGTGATTATTGTTATTCTGAATTGATTATTAAGTAGTTTGCATATGATAATCTAATGTAATATTATTTTATATTAATTTATCATTTTTTGTGGGGCTATGTGAAGAGCAAAACTTACGAAAATAATCTGCAAACCGTTCAACAGTTGAAAGAGGAAATTAGGCGAATAATTCGTGACATAACTCCGCAAATGTGTTCAGCAGTAATCGAGAATTTCAACAAAAGAATTGTGAGCTGCCAGAGAAGTCGTGGCGATCATTTGACAGATATATTCCACGTATAATTGTACATTATCCAGCTTTGCACTGCCGTAAATAACTTTCAGGTATGTTATGAAACGTTTCTTTTATTCGTTACCAACATTCGAAACCTCTTAATGGAATACCCTTTATTAGATAGTAAAAATATATCGTCTGCTTTTTTTCCCCACCACCAACCCCCTGTAACAAAAAACTGTACGTGTTACAGTAATTGGCTTATCATTTTCGGATTTAGGACTACAAAATACTTCATATACACCTATTTTTCTCAATGTTACCTGAAAAAAGTTTAAATTTATTGACCTGTGTATTTTTTTTAAAGATCCTATCAACTATTTATAAAACAATTATTTCTTGTTATTCTATATAATTACTA
The DNA here is from genome assembly GCA_031761425.1 of Cosmopolites sordidus. Taxonomy (NCBI): domain Eukaryota; kingdom Metazoa; phylum Arthropoda; class Insecta; order Coleoptera; family Curculionidae; genus Cosmopolites; species Cosmopolites sordidus. The sequence goes on along the minus strand of JARFXV010001479.1, from coordinate 148,437 downwards.
AAGTTCATCAAATTTTACTCTTCTCTTGATGATGTCAATTAACATAGTCAACGAAACGTGCGTCATAAATCAAAAGAAAACTTGCGTCAAGTAAAAATAGATATTTTATTATATTGACCCTTTTTATGTATACCCATTGTAACGTCAACAATGTCAATTGGAACCTTCGTTTTGAAGCACTAAACGCGAAGAGATTTACCTCTAAACTCCAAGTCACTTTTTGAAACTTCTCGACGCACGTTTCACTAATCATGTTAGCATCATCAGGATATGATTCAATCTCCAATGTAGTCTACAATGAACAATGTGTACAGTGCTCCGATTTTTCTCAGTTTCCTTTAGTTTAACAACTTGAATAACGATTGAATGATCTGATGATGATGATATAGTTAGCGAAATGTGCGCCGAGAAGTTTAAAACAGTGTTTTGGTGTTTAGACGCTAAATTCTTTAAAGTTTTTCGAAATTTTTCATTTTTGAAACAGTAATATTCAAAACGCACGTTTCACTAATCATGTTAGCATCATCAGGATATGATTCAATCTCCAATGTAGTCTACAATGAACAATGTGTACAGTGCTCCGATTTTTCTCAGTTTCCTTTAGTTTAACAACTTGAATAACGATTGAATGATCTCCTAATGATGATAATATAGTTAGTGAAATGTACGCCGAGAAGTTTAAAACAGTGTTTTGGTGTTTAGACGCTAAATTCTTTAAAGTTTTTCGAAATTTTTAATTTTTGAAACAGTAATATTCAACTTGAAACAGTACATTCTGTTACTAAAAGTTTTGTTTTTAATATTTATAATAAATCTTGATGAAAATCAAATAGAAGCCAACACAATACAAAAAAACCAAATAACGTCAAAGAATTATTAAGTGGTTTTGTAAAAAGCTAAATCGGTTAAAGTTTATGTCAACTCTTATCAAGTCTATCGGATGTTTTAGAATCTCACGACCTTTATTAAATTTGGTACAGTAACGAATGAAGACGATGACGATGAGGATGATAATAATACGGGATTCGTTAGGTATCCGTTCATTCCGAAAACTGTTCAGTGCTAGACCGCCCGAGAGGTTTGGATGTTAGGTCTCTGACCTCATGTGAAGCACCTGACACCCACTGCAACGGACATATTCTTAGGTATTTATATCCGATAAAACAATATTTTATTGCGTATAGCCGCAATTATAAGGCGGGTTTCCTTGTACACATCGCCTATACGTTAATGCCCATGGTGGGACTAGACGCGTCCGCAATTCCTTCTCCTTTTTTTTCCCTTACTCTTTTTCGTACACGTATATTTCTTTTCAGTGCGTTAAAATGAGAAATTCTTCATGAACATGTTAACATTGATACATTTAATATACACACATGTCCAAAAGTTTGGAATATTCAAACATTTCACTTTTTTATTGATATTAAGTTTTTCTGTTACTAGTTTACGTAATCATCATTTTATTACAACTCTTACTGGTACCAAATAAAGCTCTACACCAAATGACGAATATGTGTAAAATTGATTTCTTATTTTAGAGTCAAAAATTACAATCTAGCAATTGCCTTCAAAAGTATTTTAAAAATAAAAAGATCAACTTCCAATAAAACTAATAACCAGTAGTTCCTCCGTGGGTCTCTAGACGATTTGGCATGCTGTCGATTAAATGATCAATTTGGGCTTGTGTAAGTCTTTCCCATTCTTCACAAGCAGCATCTTTTAGTTCTCACAGGGTAAGAGGAGGATTGTTTCGTTTCTTGATGCGTACTTTCAGAATATCCTAAGCAAAAAAAAACCAAGATTAATATCTAAATTTCCACTATAATTAAAACTTGTACAAATACACATTAAATTCACACAATTTAGTGTGTATATGAAAAAGACTGTGTGTCGAAACAATTGTCATACGTACAAGTTTTAAATATAGTGGAAATTTAGATATTAATCTTGGTTTTTTATTTAAAATGAATTTCCATCAAGTATCGGTTACCTCAGTTAAATATATTCTAAGCATGTTCAATGACATTCATGTCAGGAAAATTTGCTGGCCGTCCTAACTTGGTTATTCCCTCCTCTTCAAGAAAATTTTGTACTGCTGCTGTTCGATAAAGAGGTACGTGGTCATCCATGAAAACAAATCCGTCGCCCACTGCGCCTCGAAACAGACGCACAACTGGATTTAAAACTTCCTCGAACATCCCAAACATCACACTCCCACCTTCAAACGGGATACGTGGTTGAGCTGTTTGTAGTCGGGATGGTCGACCTGAAGTTCTCCAGACTAATATTCTTCGTGAATCAGAAACCAAGCCAATTCTCGTCTCATCGAAGAACATTACGTTATTCCAGTTAAGAGTATGATCCACCATTACTCGAGCCCATTGCAATCTTACATTTTTTTTGTTGAAGAGTTAGTTTGGGAACACGTAAAAGTCTTCTGCGATGCAAATTTGTCGCTTTCAGTCTGCGTGTTATCGTTTGTCGTGAAACATTTACCCAATCAAGCCTAATAAGCTTCCTTGAAATACTACTTGTAGATTCCAGACGAGTTCTTCGAGCTACCATTGATTGCTGCCCGTCTTGTGCAGCTGTTCTACATCATTTTCTACCACTTCTAAGGCGATCACTTCACTTTGGGAAACACATACAATTTCCGCGATATTACTTAAAGCCCTCTTGTAACAAAGTAATTCCTCTTGATCTCTTAAAATTATATATCACCTTTCTAGACATTTTTTAACGGATTAATTGAAAATTGAAAAATAATTGAAATAAGTACCAGTATTAACGGAATGGACAAAAATCGCAAAACCTGTGTTATCATCAAAATAATGCTTTTGCTATTTCCATAAATTTTCATAAATATTTTTTCTAAAAGTATCCATCACAATTTTTAGAGTACTATAGGCATAAATATCCTATCTGTAAATATTCCAAACTTTTTGCCATATGTATAGATATTGGGCCGTGTACACTAGGGTGTTCGTTAAAAATTAATTTTTTTCCGACGCCCTAAAAACCCATCCTTTTGATGAAAAAATACGGGGGATTTTTGTTTTTTTAATAAAAATAACGTGCCTCAAGACGATCTAAGTTAATTTTTCGATAAAATGATAAAGTAGAATTTACAATTATTTATTTAAAATTAACAAAAAAAAGTTAAAATTTTTTTTAGTTTCAAAAAAATGACGTTTGTAGAACTTAAAATGTTGGCTATGTGGAGTTAATGAATTTCTTATCGAGAATATCTCCATAAATATGAATTTTATGAAGAAAATTTTTTTCGTACAAAAGGCATTGGATAATATGGAAAATGGTCTAAGTACTTGTGCAGTCTATACCGATTTCTCAAAGGCTTTTGATAGGGTCCACCATCCTACGCTTATCACGAAATTGATGAACTTTGGAATACACGGCAATCTCCTAAAATTGATTGAAAGTTATGTAACTGATAGAAAGCAGTATGTGGCCGTCAATGGATCGAAGTCTGGCTATCGGTCTGTATCTTCAGGAGTACCACAGGGACCGCTTCTTTTTAATATATTCTTGAATGATGTCGGCAGCTGCTTCTCTTACTGCGATTACTCTTTATGCCGCCGATGATCTTAAAATGTTTGGTACTGTGATGCGGCCTTCCGACGCTGATTCAATTCAGAATGACCTTTCTAGACTGGTCAATTACTGCCGCCACCATAATCTAACATTGAATATCAACAAATGTCAATTTATCATTTTTCAAGGAGTACATCTCCTTTCAATTTCAATGTAATATTGGAAGTGGATGGGGCGGTGTTGGGAAGGGTGGTTACGATCAAAGATCTGGGTGTGATCCTAGATTCCAAGCTGTCTTTTGAACCCCATATAGCTTCGAAACCAATCGTACCAATCGTGTCTTTGGGTTTCCTAACGCGCACTACCAGGGACTTCTCAAATATGTCTTCTCTGATCCTCCTATACAATAGTGTGGTCAGACCGATTCTCGAATATTCATGTACTGTTTGGAATCCCTTGTATGATAAATATTCCATGGAGATAGAGGGCATTCAAAGGAAGTTCCTGAATTGCATTAACTATAGATTTAATAAAAATAGACATTATTTCAGGTATAACTAAAATATAAAATTTTATAGCATGGGGTCGTTGGAAGATCGAAGACAGTTGTACGATGTTGTTTTTATTTACAAAATAATGAACAATCTAATTCACTCTCCTTGTTGTAACAGTATGATATTTCTCAATTATTTCCCTTATTCACTGCGCAATAGGTTAATATTTAGAGTTCCCCATTATATGTCAAATTATTATAGTAACTCTCCTTTAATTAGATGTGTCCGAACTTATAACAATTTGAGCTTGTCTGATCCGGAAATGGATCTTTTTTCTGGCAGTTTACTTAGTTTTAAGAGAAGGGTTAAGGCGATATTGCGCGATGCTTAGCGATTGATGATTGTGTTCTTCTTCTTTTTTTTTCTGTGCTCTCAAAGTATGTTTACTTCACTATTTGTATTATGACCTGCATACTGTGTCTTGCAATTATTTAGGAATTAAATGGTTTAGTTTTTAGATTTAACTGATAAGTACTTGCTATGTTCTGTAGGTTAAGTTAAGCTTTGTTAAATTGTGTTATCCTGTAATAATCACCTGTCTGTTGGATAACCCTATTATTTAAATAAATAAATAAAATGGAGGGGATCTCTTTTGTACGAGAATTTAATTTCCTACAAAATTGCTTATATATATTATTCTCTAATCCATATACTATAAGAGATACTTACAAAAAACTACAATTTTATCAAAAAATTACTTAGATCGTCTTGAGGCACGTGTTATGTTTGTTAAAAAAAAATCCCCCGTATTTTTTCATCAAAAGGAAGGTTATAAAAAAAAATATTTTCAACGACCACCCTAGTGTACACTCATAAAAGTTATTCTTTCTATGGTCATTAAAGAAAGTAAACCAAATATCTCTTCCCACATTTATTTGTAAATCAACAACAAATAATTTAGATTTGACTTGATCCACTATGAAATTTTTCATTGTGATGAATTTTTTAGTGTGTCCGTACTTCTGAGTGTCGCTGTAAAACAAACAAACTGTTATATGTGCGCCTCTAGTGTCCAAATTATTCAGTATAGTCTGTCAAATCATCATAGAATGTTTAATATCAGAGCCACGCTTACCAATTGTCAAAATGTACTATCAAAATTAGTATTCTGTACGTCAAATTTATAAAGCACTTAATGAATTTTATAATTGACATAATTGCTCAACGAGCGATGTATTCGCCGAATTATTGACAAATTCCGAAGGCATTTCAAGCTGCTCGATATTAAAACAAAAATCATACAAAAGACTGTGCATTCCGAAGAAAATATCGCCGCTGTTACTAGCAGTGTTGATGAAGATACAAATTCATTTATTCGTAGCCGTTCCTAGAAAGGTGGGCTTTGTTATTCGACTATGTGGAAAATTTTGGGTAAAAATCCTGGTATGGTGCCTTACAAGATCCAGCTTGTCGACGTACAAGATCCAACTCAAACCGCAAGACCACGGCTTACATCGCACGTTCGGTGCAGAAGGCATTTTGTTAATTGATGACTTTCAAACCAGTAAAACAATAACTGGAAAGTATTACTCAAACCTTTGGATCAATTGGATACAAAAATTCGTGAGCAAAGACTTGGTTTGGTGAAGAAAAAAATCATTTTCATCAAGACAATGCACCGACTAAGTTGTTGTTGCAATGATCAAATTTAAGGAGTTACACTACTAATTCTTGAAGCATCCAACATATTCACCAGATCCGGCCCCCTCTGACTTTCATTTGTTCCCGAACCTCAAAAAAATTTCAAGCAAACATTTATCATCGAGTGACAGCCGTAGATGAGTATTTTAAAAAACTTAAATGACTTTGACTCATAATTTTTGACTTTTGAAGGAAACAAATGAATTGGAGAACCGCTGGAAAAAAATGTATTGAGCTTAAGGGAGAATATGCTAATGAATAAAGTCATAAAAGAATACCTGACCTATGGAAAAATTCAGAAATGATTTTTTACATAAAAAAGAGCACATGAAGATTTAAAGGACTACCGTCGAATAAGCAAGCCTCCTATCAGTCATGTACAGTTTTCACCAAGATAATATTTCAAAGAATATTAAGAAAACTGAATGACGTGCAACCAAGAGGGCAAGTAGAATTCGATACAATGGATAACATCCAGGTTGTTAAGCATTTTAGGTTTACAGATGATATCGTTCTCATTTTACAAGATCGCTGCAAGCTGCAAAGACGCATACAAGAGATGGAAAGAGCTGGCGAACCATTTGGCTTAAAAATAAATCTGAAAAAAGTCAGGTTATGTTCAATAAATTTGCTGAGGACAGAGAAATTTCAGTTTTATGAGGAGATTTAGAGATTGTGGATCACTTCATATATATTGGGCAGATAATTTCAAAGGAGGGGGATACCATCCGGGAGGTGGAACAACATGTTTAATGTGGCCGGCAGGCATTTGGCAGGCTCAACAGAGTGGTTAACAGCAAACTGCCACTTTACCTAAAAAGAAAATTTTTTGATCAGTGCGTCCTGCCCATTATGAGATACGAAAGTGAAACCTGGACACTCACATCGCAATCAATTCAAAAACTTCGGGTAGCATAGAGGCAAATGGAAAGATGTATACTTGGCATTACAAGACGAGACAGAAAGCCCTATACCTAGATCAGGGAACAAAAGAAAGGGTGTGATATCATTGGAACAGTAAAGCAAGTGAAATGAGGCGGGCCATATAACGAGGCGATGGGATGACAGATAGACCAGGGCAATCCTGGGGTGGATACCGCTTGATCACAAACGTCCGACAAGAAGATCGAAAGAATGATAGACTGATGACATCGTTAAGTATATTTGACCTGAGTAGCAGAGGAAAGCTCAGAACAGTGAAATTTGGAAGCATGCTGAAAAGACCTTCATCCTGCACTGGATCGACACGAGCTGATGATGATCATCACTTTGAAATTTTAAGGCACCAGTATCCCTTATTTATTCATATGTTGTATTATCGCATACCTTCAGTCGTACTGGACATTCCAAGTAATTAAATTCAACAGTTTTGAATTGTCGAAAGTGAAAAGTATGAATCCTCTAAAGTGAAATCTAATACTTCTTGCATGTCGATCGGGATCAAACGTCTGAAACTTCAATGCTCACCATACTTGACAAATGTCATAATTATTTGCCTACACTTGCGCCATCTATGTGCTAAGAAAATCTGATTATATATAAAACGACATTATTCAAAAAAAAACAGCATCTACTCTTTACATAAATCACGTCATCATCACAATCGCATGAAAATTAATAAGAAAAGGAAACGTGTTAATAATATGTTACGATATATTTTAACCAACCGAAACCCTTCCAAAATAAAAACGGAATCCTTCCAAGTATTAAAACAACTTTGACACGACTAGTTGGGCGATTAATCAGTTGCATTCAACGCGTACCAAATGAATGAAAACGGATCGTAACAGATTTTTCAAAGCATTAAATGTTTCTAACGATCGAGAATACCCGGTCGGTCCGAAATATCCGAACGCGAAGAAAAGGAAAAAGGAAATAATTCAAACGAATTAAATATGGACCTGGTTCCAGCGATACAAAAGGGACCGTCTAACAAAGTCATTTGAATAATCTTTGTTCGAAAATTCTTTAATGCGGCCACAATTACGACTGTTTATCATTTCGAAATCGGCAGGAATAGTCATTAATATCGCGGGAATGGTTTCAAAAAGAATCTGAAGGTAGAAAAACATCTTTATCTTTTTTGTACAGCCACTAGGCTATAGAATTTTATTTAGTGAAATTGATAACCCATTGATGTCATTTATGAACCTTTCTAATGAAAACATTGAACTGAAAATGAAAAATAAATTGTGAAATGAAGTTTCATCTTACGCCATTTGCCCTTTTTCTTGATATTATACAAAATTTTAATTCATTAAACAACTAGCTGACGCGACAGAAATTGTTCTGTTCAAATTTCACTAAATTTGTTTGTGATTGTTTTTTTTCCATAACCGTAAGTTATGGTCTTAAAAAAAATCACTAATTACGTTATTAATAATTAATTAACGTAATAATTAATTACGTAATATTATAAATCTGTGACCATAAAAATATCCACTTTGTCACACATTACTGAACTAAATTAGTAACCAACAATATTTTAATTTGTACTAAACCAACAATAATTTTGACAATATTTATACAGGTGCAAACCGTTGACAATACCGACGTCAAAGAACACTTTACCATAAGGACGTCACAAACATGGCAGCCAATGGTGGCGTGTTCGTAGGCAACGCGATTTTTTAAAATTTTATAAATTTTACTTCATTCATAATTAATTGTAATTTTTTTTTAAGTTTCTCGCATCAATTATTATTTATGATTAGTTTTAAAATAAAGTAAAAAAATCGATATTTATTTTTATTCATAAACCCATCTGAATCATCTAAACCAACACCTACAAGCGTCTTGTATTGGGACATTGTCACCGTAAGTTTTCACAAGTATACGACGGCTTTCACTCGCGTTTTTTTTTGATTGAATAAGAGAAACAGTTCGTGCAGCAAATGATCTTTATTTGACTCAGAACTTGACGTATTAACGGCACGAAAAAATATGACGCTTACTCAAAATCGTTCAAACATCAATGGCGCTTTGAAAGGCACTGTCATAGCAACAAAATGACAGAGATTAGGCTGTGAATCGACACTTGTTTCCAGCGCCAACTCTTAGAGAAATTAAGAATTATTAATCGTTATACTTGGTACAAGCATTACGGGATCAACCAATGGAAAGCCCCTACGAACCTTTCGGAAAACCCGACATCTCGATTAGATATTGAGTTTTTTAATCCCAAGTTTCTCTGCTACACCCTGTATTATTTAAAAAAAAAGTCCACTATTAAAACGTGTAAGTTATGAGAAATATAATAGAAAACAACTGATAATAATTTGATTCTAAACCGTTACTTAATAATATTTTCATAAAATAATTTATGAGATATAGTAAAAACAAAATTGATGTGATAACCAATTTATTATCAAACTTAAAAATCAAAAACCGAGAAACACAACACGGGACTTCTTTTCTTTATCTCTAATATAATCGAACAAAAACCACGATGACACTATATTATTAATCTGACCGTTCGAAACGAGCAGAATATACTCGGAAACATATTAGATCATTTAATTTTCTCTCTTTTTTTTTTTGTCGAATATCCCGCAGTTTTATGTCCCCCCAGATTTTGTTACAGAATTTTAATGATCAATATTTTAAGACGACCGTCTGGAAAAAAGATGACTTCTCAGTATCGTCAACGTATTTAAAGTCTCCTAGATCGTTATGTCCGATAAAAGAAACTTACGAGAATGATATTTCCGAAGAAAATATTTCGATTTGTTCGTTTATAAAGTTTAATTAGTCAGTAAAGTATATGGAACGCATTGAAGTAGGCAAAAAGCTAATATAAATTTCTTAAAAAGTATCTTTCTTGAACGAAATTTGGTAGTGGGGGTTTTTTAAGGACTATATCCGTTTCACTTCACGCCTGTACAGAATATAACGGAAGCTGATTTGCCAGCCAGACTGGAATTTACTCGTTTCTGTAGTACCCAGCAAAATGTCGACCCCATGCTCTTAAAAAATATTGTTTACAGATGAAACAAGGTTTATACATAGTGGTGTATTGTATTTTAGAAATAAACATGAGAGAGATTTATAAAATCCATACTTATTAGTGTCCGAACGTCATTTCGAACACGAATTTTAAATTAACGTTTGATGTGGTTTTCTTGGTGATTATGTAAAGATTATGGTGATTATGTAATAACCCAATAGTCCATTCGAATTACCACTTAATTTAAACGGCGAACTATATCTCAATTTTCTTCAAACTCATTTACCCAAATATTTATATGACATTCCTCTAGAACTAAAACAAAAAAAGAAAAAGCAAACACAAATGTTATGTTGCAAAACAATGCAATTTAAAACGGTGCACTGAACAACTTAAACGCAGATATCTGGAAAATGGTAACTCGAAACGACATTTGCAAGGTTCTTTTATTTAAAATAAATTATCATCAAATATTGGCTTTCTAGTTAAACATTAACAGTTAAGGAATAGATAATATATATAATATATATATATATATATATATATATATATATATATATATATATATATATATATATATATATATATATATATATATATATATAGATTACGGTCTATTATAGATTACGATAGATATATATATATATATATATATATATATATATATATATATATATATATATATATATATATATATATATATAGATATATATAGATATATATATATATAGATATATATAGATATATATATATATATATATATATATATATATATATATATATATATATATATATATATATATATATATATATATATATATATATATATAGATTACGGTCTATTATATCGTTATATATAGATTACGGTCTATTATAGATTACGATAGATATATATATATATATATATATATATGATTACGGTCTATTATAGATTACGATAGATTACGGTCCATACCTTCAATATAGTATTTCAATATGTTGAAATATGACAGTACAACCTCAAACACGGCCCTCATTCTCCGGAGGCCAAGGGGCAACTACCTACGGCAGCGGGAAGACCTGCCCCAAGGCATAGGGTGCTAAGAATCACCGGGTTAGATCAGGCTGCCATTGGACTTTTGACATTGCAACGTTAAATATACGGACTATGAAAACAAAGGCCCGATTGCAAGAACTGTTAATCGAACTTGACAACATACATTGGGCTCTGTGAAACACGAAGGAAGGGTGAAGAGTTAATCAAACTGGAACCAACTGGACACGTACTCTACACTCGAGGTACGGAAAATGGCCGATGTGGCGGAATTGGATTCCTCATCAATCGGAAGCTGAAGGACAGTGTGGTAAAATTTGAAAGTACATCCGACCGATTAGCCCAATGCGTCATTCAGCTGAATAAAAAGTTTAGGCTTCAAATCGTCCAAGCTTATACACCAACTATAAGCCATAAAGATGAGGAAATTGAGGAATTTTATGATGATGTGGCCCAGCTTTTATACAAGGAGAAATGTAGGTACAAAATACTGATGGGTGATTTTAATGCCAGAATTGGAACAACAAGAACAGACGAAAATGCAACTGGCCCATATGGAACTGGTGAGCGAGACAATAGAGGTGACAGATTAGTTGATTTTGCTGAAGGACAAGAACTATATATTATGAATTCATTCTATAAGAAAAATATCAGCAGAAAATGGACATGGAAAAGTCCATCTGGGCTCACAAGCGAAATTGACTACATCATGACCAACGATAAAACAATATTTACCAATTGTACTGTCCTTAACAAATTTAATGTTGGAAGTGACCACCGAATGGTACGAGCAAGGGTTCGGATTGACTGTCGAAAAGAGCGCGAAAGAATGGTAAGATCAAAGAAGGGCAAGGTGGATTCTGGAAAACTGCTGGAGAGAGGAAGCGATTTTGAGATTGCTTTGTCAAACCGATTTGCTGCGTTACAAGATCCAGAGGAGGTGGAAATATCATTTCAATATGAAGAAATCGCCAACAATGTACTTCAAAAGGCTGCTTCAATAGCACCAGAGGAAAAATGTCTCAAACAAACAAAAATCTCCAGTGAGACCATTGATTTAATGAAGAAACGGCGAGCAATGAGAAATGCAGGTAGTCCTTTTGGCAGGGTCGAGTACACTGAGCTCTGCAAAACTATAAGAAAACGTATCAGAGAGGACACGCGCCGATTCAATATGCAGCTAGTGCAAAAAACCCTGGAAGAAAACAAAGGAATTAACAAAGCTAAACAGAAGCTGAGAAATAAAAGAACGCAAATATATGCTTTAAAGGGTGAGGATGGCACAGTGTGCAGGACGCGTACCCAAATGTTAGAGATTGTCAGAAGGTTTTATTCCCAGTTATATGAAGATCAGAGCCAGTCAGGGACAGAAATACCCACGGAAGAACAATATATAATGACAGATATCCTAGTGGAGGAAGTAACAAATGCTATAGAATTGATGAAGAAGGGCAAGGCTCCAGGAAAGGATAGTGTAACTGTCGAAATGCTAAAAGCTGGTGGTCGGACGTTACATAAAACACTGGCAAAATTATACTCAAAATGCCTCAAAGAACAAAAAGTACCTGACTTATGGAAAAATGCAGAAGTGATCCTTTTACATAAAAAAGGAGCACAGGAAGATTTAAAGAACTACCGTCCAATAAGCCTCCTATCAGTGATGTACAAAGTTTTCACTAAGATAATTTCTAAAAGAATATTAAAAAAACTGAATGACGCACAACCAAGAGAACAAGCAGGATTCAGAAGTGGATTCAGTATAATGGATCACATCCAGGTTGTACAGCAGGTCATAGAAAGGCACAACGAATACACCATGCCACTGTGCTTGGCTTTTGTCGACTACGAAAAAGCATTTGATTCTATCTCAAAGCATGCGATAATGGATGCACTGCTTAGCCAAGGTGTAGAGAGAGCCTATGTAAACCTATTAGAATCGATATATGATGGAGCTACAGCCACAATTCACTTTAATGATCTTGAAGTGGGAATTAATATAGAACGAGGTGTGCGGCAGGGTGACGCAATATCGCCTATTCTTTTCTCGGCTGGCCTTGAAGAAGTATTCCGTAAACTGGATTGGGAACAGGATGGTGTAAAGATCAATGGTGCAAACTTAAACCATCTTAGATTTGCAGATGATATTATTCTCATTTCGCAAGACCCAGAGGAGCTGCAAAGACGCATACAAAAGCTGCAAAGGGCTGGCGAACCATTTGGCTTGAAAATAAACCTGAAAAAGAGTCAGGTTATGTTCAATAACTTCGCTCAGGATAGAAGAATTTCAGTTCTAGGAAAGGATTTAGAGATTGTGGACAGCTTTATATATCTTGGGCAGAGGATTTCCATGGAGGGGAATACCGCCCGGGAGGTGGAACGGCGTGTTAAATGTGGCTGGCAGGCATTTGGTAGGCTCAACATAGTGTTTAAAAGCAGACTCCCACTTTGCCTGAAAAGAAAAGTATTCGATCAGTGCGTTCTACCCGTTATGACATACGGAAGTGAAACCTGGACACTCACATCGCAATCAATTCAAAAACTTCGGGTGGCACAGAGGGGAATGGAAAGATGTATGCTTGGCATTACAAGACGAGACAGAAAGTCCTGCGCATGGATCAGGGAACAAACAAAAGTCTGTGACATCATTGGAAGAGTAAAACAATTGAAATGGAGATGGGCAGGCCATATAGCGAGGCGATGGGACGACAGATGGACCAAGGCAATCCTGGAGTGGATACCGCTTGATCGCAAACGTCCGCGAAGAAGACCGAAAGCACGATGGATTGATGACATCGTTAAGTATATTGGACCCGAGTGGCAGAGGAAAGCCCAGGACCGTGAAGGTTGGAAGCATGCTGAAGAGGCCTTCATCCTGCAGTGGATCGATGCGGGCTGATGATGATGATGATGATATATCTATATATATATATATATATATATATATATATATATATATATATATATATATATATATATATATATATATATATATAAGGTATCCGTAAAAAAGGTATATTATACGTTTTTTACGTAAAAAAGGTGGACAAAATAATATTTGCATTAAAAACGCGCGTCTACACTAAGACGTAAAAAAGTTGTGACCTTTTAAACCTATAAAAGTGTCGTAAGCAGCGCCCTATACAATTTACATAAGAATTTGCGAGAAATTTAAATGTCTTATATTAAAAAACCCCCCGCTACCAAATTTCGTTCAAGAAAGATAATGTTTAAAAAATCTATTGACGAAAATTGAAAATAAAATTATTACTTTAACACCCTGTATCTTGGTCACTATTAACTTTTAAACTAAAGTAAGTTGAGTTAAATCCCATGATTTTTACTCAAAAAATCGGCAGTTTTGGTGTGTACCATTAATTAGCCGACACCCTGTATATATAATTGTAAGTTCTAGTACTATATCATCCGCATCTATATCATCCGCATATTTTAATGATAATTTCTAGCTTTTCTAGATTTGAAGAGATTTACCACTAAACACAAAAACACTTTTTTGAACTGCTCGACGCACGTTTCGCTAACCATGTTAGCATCATCAGGAGATGATTTAATCTAATTCTAAAACTAAACTATGTTCTATTTAGACTTACATTAATAACTGAAAAAGTTGACTGAACGGAATAGGTCCTTTATCTCGGTTCATGATTTTCATACATTTTTATGTTCGAATGCTTTCATATGCATCCAAAGCCTTATTATTATTAACACTTTTAATTAGTTTTAAATTATTAATTTCTATACTGTGGTCGTGTTCGATTGCATGTTGGGCAACACAAGATTTTTCATTTCCCCCATATCTAATGTGGGCAATATGTTCTCTATATGTTGTCAATGTGGATCTTTTTGTTTGCCCAATATACCTTCGATCACAGTCTTGACAACTAATTTCGTAAATCCCCGACTTTTCATGCTGCTCTACTTTATCCTTTGGATTACCTAGAACTCCTCTTAATTTATTATATGGTTTGTACACAATCTTAATGTCCACTTTTTTCAAAATTTTGTCTAGTCCTCTTGTCAACTGGGTATCAAATGGTATTACCATGAATTTCTAGTGGTAAATCTCTTCAAATTTAGTGTTTCACGCCAAAGGTTCCAATAGAAGAATTGAATTTACCTTTTCTACATTGAAATATCCCCATGTTGTTTTCTTTGTTCTATTGTTATACTTCTTAATTATCGCGTCCATTACTATGTTAAACAGATAGGGACTTAATGTTCCTCCCTGTCTCATTCCAGATACAGTTGTAAACCTTTGGAATAGCCTATTTTTTGTTCGGACATAGTTTGTAGTTTCCGAGTACAGATTTGAGATACTTCTAATTATTTCCTTATTTACATTATATTTATTCAGTATTGTCCAAATCTGCTTTCTATTTACTCAGTCGAATGCCTAGGAAACATATTTATATTATTTCGCCTCTCTCTATTGTTTTCTCAATTAATTGCTGCAATACAAATATTGCATCGTTTACTCCTCTGTCTGGCCTAAATCCGCTCTGTGCCTCATCCAAGTTCAACCTATAAAAGTGTCGTAAGCAGCGCCCTATACAATTTACATAAGAATTTGCGAGAAATTTAAATGTCTTATATTAAAAAACCCCCCGCTACCAAATTTCGTTCAAGAAAGATAATGTTTAAAAAATCTATTGACGAAAATTGAAAATAAAATTATTACTTTAACACCCTGTATCTTGGTCACTATTAACTTTTAAACTAAAGTAAGTTGAGTTAAATCCCATGATTTTTACTCAAAAAATCGGCAGTTTTGGTGTGTACCATTAATTAGCCGACACCCTGTATATATAATTGTAAGTTCTAGTACTATATCATCCGCATCTATATCATCCGCATATTTTAATGATAATTTCTAGCTTTTCTAGATTTGAAGAGATTTACCACTAAACACAAAAACACTTTTTTGAACTGCTCGACGCACGTTTCGCTAACCATGTTAGCATCATCAGGAGATGATTTAATCTAATTCTAAAACTAAACTATGTTCTATTTAGACTTACATTAATAACTGAAAAAGTTGACTGAACGGAATAGGTCCTTTATCTCGGTTCATGATTTTCATACATTTTTATGTTCGAATGCTTTCATATGCATCCAAAGCCTTATTATTATTAACACTTTTAATTAGTTTTAAATTATTAATTTCTATACTGTGGTCGTGTTCGATTGCATGTTGGGCAACACAAGATTTTTCATTTCCCCCATATCTAATGTGGGCAATATGTTCTCTATATGTTGTCAATGTGGATCTTTTTGTTTGCCCAATATACCTTCGATCACAGTCTTGACAACTAATTTCGTAAATCCCCGACTTTTCATGCTGCTCTACTTTATCCTTTGGATTACCTAGAACTCCTCTTAATTTATTATATGGTTTGTACACAATCTTAATGTCCACTTTTTTCAAAATTTTGTCTAGTCCTCTTGTCAACTGGGTATCAAATGGTATTACCATGAATTTCTAGTGGTAAATCTCTTCAAATTTAGTGTTTCACGCCAAAGGTTCCAATAGAAGAATTGAATTTACCTTTTCTACATTGAAATATCCCCATGTTGTTTTCTTTGTTCTATTGTTATACTTCTTAATTATCGCGTCCATTACTATGTTAAACAGATAGGGACTTAATGTTCCTCCCTGTCTCATTCCAGATACAGTTGTAAACCTTTGGAATAGCCTATTTTTTGTTCGGACATAGTTTGTAGTTTCCGAGTACAGATTTGAGATACTTCTAATTATTTCCTTATTTACATTATATTTATTCAGTATTGTCCAAATCTGCTTTCTATTTACTCAGTCGAATGCCTAGGAAACATATTTATATTATTTCGCCTCTCTCTATTGTTTTCTCAATTAATTGCTGCAATACAAATATTGCATCGTTTACTCCTCTGTCTGGCCTAAATCCGCTCTGTGCCTCATCCAAGTTCTTCTCTATCCTTGCTTTTAACCTTTCCGTTAATATGCTTTCATATATCTTTTCTGCTGAACTCAGTAGGGATATGTCACTATAGTTTTCACAATATATTGTCCCTTCTTGAATATCCCTTCTTGAATATCGAAAGTATTACCGCAAATTGCCAGTCCGTTGGTATTTTATTGCCTCTCGGTAGTTTATTCACTAACTGTAGTAGTAAAATGACTTTTCGTGTTTCTTCCATATATTTTATCATTTCATTAGTTACTTCGTCATGTCCTGATGCTTTCCCCATCTTTGCCCTCCCCATTGCTCTATCCAATTCATCCATCTCTATAGGTTCTGTGCTCATAATTTCATTGTTGATTTCTATATTACCTTCCTCAAATTTCTCTTCACTTTCCCATTTTAATTCCAAAAATTTCTCGACGTGTTCTTTCCACCTTTGCATTATTTTCTCGTTCCCAATTTTTGTTTCTAATATAGGTAACCTCGTTTGTATTGTTCTTTCTATTTTTCTAGCACTTTGTAAAATAATTTTTGATTTCCTCAACGTTTCTTTCCATTTTATATCCAAATTTCTCTAATGACTTTTGTTTGGCTTTTAAAACTGTATCTGGCACGACCTTCCTATGTTTCTTATAACATCCATATGCATCCGTAGTTTTTTTACTTAAATACTTGTTCCAGGCATGTTTTTTTATCCTTAATGGCTTGTTTTACATCTTCGCGCCACCACTCTGATCGCTTTATATCATCTCTCATTCATTTATTCATTCAAAATTCAGCAGATACGTTTTGTTATATATGCGAACGATTTATTTTAAAGTCACAAACTAGATCTATATCATAGGAAGTCAAAAAAAAGCCTATCTTTTATATTTTAACGGCCAAATTGGAAATCTAGATAAAAGTTAGGCTCCTCATGTTTGCTGTGTGAGTTGTTACGTAAATTTAGTGCAGTGCATACATCGCAAGAAAAATTCTATGCCGTTTTCTATTTCTATAAAGTGAATAGGTACTACCTAAAAGAAATATTTCCTCAATTAATTGATTCAAAACTAAAAGGCACATTTATTGGACATCAAATAAGCAAACTTCTAAACTTCCGTTTTCAAGGAAAATTAAATGAAAATGAATTGGCAGCTATATATGTAGTACGAAAATGTGGATACAGTAAGCGACGAACAAACTTTGCGTTTGGAATGCATATTTTTTTAATATAAATTTTCTATTTTATAGCGTCAAAATTCTCATACATATATAATATTCATTGAAAATAAATGACTCTACTTTGAAAACACCTTGTATATATATATATATATATATATATATATATATATATATATATATATATATATATATATATATATATATATATATATATATATATATATATATGCAGGGTGTTTGGTACATCGTAGTGAAGAGAACCTACCTAAAAGAAATATTTCCTTAATTAATTGATTCAAAACTAAAAGAAGGCACATTTATTGAACATCAAATAAGCAAACTTCTAGACTTCCGTTTTCACGGAAAATTTAATGAAAATGAATTGGCAGCTTGGAAATGTTTTGTAAGTGTAGTGAAAGGATTTCTGGACAACAGGAAAGATGAAAACTATACAAACCTCCATAGATAAACTCTTGAAAGTCTATGAAATACTAAGGTGACCCATGTTTTCAAATATGCATTTTTTCCAAACCTATTTGGATTTTTTCCCGAAATTGTGGGTACAGTAAGCGACTAACAAATTTTGCG
The DNA here is from genome assembly GCA_031761425.1 of Cosmopolites sordidus. NCBI lineage: Eukaryota > Metazoa > Arthropoda > Insecta > Coleoptera > Curculionidae > Cosmopolites > Cosmopolites sordidus. The sequence goes on along the minus strand of JARFXV010001479.1, from coordinate 129,999 downwards.
TTTGGAATGCATACTTTTTTAATATAAATTTTCTATTTTATAGCGTCAAAATTCTCATACATATACAATATTCACTGAAAATAAATGACTCAACTTTGAAAACACCTTGTATATATGTATATATATATATATATATATATATATATATATATATATATATATATATATATATATATATATATATATATATATATATATATATATATATATATATATATAGCAAGAATTGCATTAAAGACTGACACGGAACAGCTCAATAAAATCTATTATATCATATTAAACATATTATAACATATTAAAACATTAATAATAAAGCAATTTCCAAGTAAAATAATAATAAAATGAATAACAAAAAAAAATACTAAAATAATTAATAAATTAAAAAAAAATTATACGCCCACCGCGGATCTAGAAACGTACAGTTGTCGAAAACATTTTAGAAACAAACAAACGATACGGCCTTGATATAGGTCGAGCTGCTGTCGCTAATACCCCTAAGTCTATCCAAAAATAATAACAAATTTAATAAATTTACAACTAAATATTTTTCAGCTATTTTGGCTGTTATGTGGAGTATAATGTCGATTAGTGTCAATAGTGTTTATAGAGTTAAACTTTATAAATGTTTATATAGTGATAAAAACCTAAAAACATTTTTTTTAAATATAATGACAAACGTTCTGTTTGGAATACCTGCAATGGGTAAGTTTTAAAAAAATATAATGTAACAACGTTAGAGTAACAAGAGCAATAATATTTTTTTAGAAAACAATTTTCTGATGAAGGTCGAGTCATGACCGAAACGTTAAATAAAAACAAGAAAACAAAAAACCTGAACACCTATCCTTTTAATAATATATGATTAAAAAATTGTGAACTGGGCCCGTGGAGAAAAGCATTAAAAAACCAAGAAAGTTCATCCGTGCTCCATGTTGTGCTTTGCCATTCCTTCATCCGTCATCCAAAGCGCCAGCAAGCGCCTCTCAAGACCTGGCCTTAAGCCGTCATCAGTTGGGCTCAAGCTGGACACCTGAAAAGCGGATGAAGAAACGAATAAAGCCATGACCATTTAAATTGGCCATGTCGAATGGAGGCTGCAATCACATGCAGCCACGCCATCCTGCGGTAAACGGTCGCAGCAGTCAGACAGTCGTCTAACCTCGGGTAAGTACCAGGTATCATTAAAAAATTGTGAACTGGGTCCGTGGAGAAAAGTATTAAAAAGCTAAGAAAGTTCACCCGTGCCCCATGTTGTACTTTTCAATTTATTTATTTTAATTAATTTCTGTAATTTTAAGTTTTAGGAAAACAAAAAAAAATCATCATTATTTTGACTCGTACGTACGTATTTTGAATCGCTCGTACTCTCAATATTTAAAGACTGGAATATATACTATCAATGTATCTTCCCGGTGCTCACGTATGGCTGCGAGATTTATAGACAAGAACTGGATCCGAATTAAAAAGAAAAAGAAATATGTGAGAGGGCAAGTGGCGCAACTTCAGTGGAGTTTCGATAGCCGCAATGAATGCAAGACTGAAAGACAATAAGTGAAAAAACCTAATAGCCCAGGTCAATCCATGGTTGAGGAGAACAACAAGAGATCGACCGAAGATGAGATGGCGCGATGACATGAGACGAATTGGCGGGCTATAGTATAGGAATTACTCTTTTTAAGTCACTTTTATATTTAGAATGGTGGAAGAAGATAACGAAACAAAACTGAATAAATGATTTCTAAATGAAGTTGACATTTCCATTAAAATTTTTCACAAAGTACCATTTTACATACACATGTTCGTTATACATGCATTCTAACAAAGACCGTATTTTCTCACCAGAAAAAAACTTTTACTAATGAGCTTTCAAACGACAATTGTCACCGAGATGGGGTGATGCTCAGCGTGTGCTCGCCTTTACCGTTACTACCATTCTTTCGACCTCTGCCACTAATCCGCAAACGAAAAGAAGAAGGTTCTAATTCCCCCTTTGCTTTTACTGAAACGTCAACGTTTAGTCACTGTCATCAGACACAAACGCATACAAGAATAATTATTCTTAGTATCTATGATTATGCGGGGATCCAAAGAAATCTGATTATGTCTTTTTTTTTGCTACATTCGTACATTTAGTGAATAAAATCTGTTAGAAAAGGCATACATTTATTATTGAATTACATAAGTCAATTGTGTAAAACACTAAAGGAGTTAAATGTCAACGAAAAAGTAATTAACATGATATAGTTGGTGGTCCAAAGGGTTTTTAACTTTGAAATGAAATAAAAAAGAAGAAATTGATAAATTTTAACAAATTTCTTCATAAAATTTACAAAAATCGTTGGAAATTCATGTTCTGAAGATCACATTGTCTAAATGTGCTCTATTTCATTCCTAGCACTCTTAAAGCCGACCTCTAAAATTTCCCAAAACGTGGCGACAAGTGTTTGCAACTATGACTTCGATGTTTTGCCGAATTTTCTTCTAGAGTGATGATGCGGTTAAGTATTAAGATACTTAATTAGATTCACTTAACTATTAAGATATCTCCATAAAAAAAATCACAGGGAGCCAGGTTCGGGCTTCGGGGAGGCCACCGAATGTTTCCTGTTCGAAAAACCAATTTTTCCCGAAAATGCTCCTGAACGATAGGCAAAAGTGGCTCCGTCCTGTTGGAACCAAGCGTCCTAAGTGCATCCTTCAGCTCTTGAAGAGCAGGAGTGAAAAAAGTTTGAAGCATATCGACATAACGCTATAAATTAGCATTAATAACTCTTTGGACCACCCTGCATTAGGGAAAGTTATAAGAGAAGGGGATATCGATAGACCCCAGACTATAACCAGAAGTAAGATACCGCTATAAACAGTCTATCTAAGGTTCGAGAAAATAGCACATTGATACGGATTAGAAAAAGTAATATCCACTCCCTTTAAACACCATTAAGGGAGAGTTGCCGAATTTAGACCACTTAAACATTTTTTTAATATATGAGCTTGTAAAATCATTTTTAATAAAAATATTTATGTAGAAAATAATTGTACTATTGTAATTTTCAAACAAACATAACTGTTTTATTTTTTTTGCTATTATTGTCATAAAAAATTAATTTGTGTTCGGTCCATTCAGGAAAACCGGTTTCTTGCGATGGACCACTCTTTCCTTAGAATGGACCATAAAGTACAATTAAAACAAAAATACTTCTTGATCTTTGGACTCACACCACCACATTTTGTATGGCACGAAAGGCATTTTCAGCTACAGCCACAATTGCCCCTCTGTTATATGCTTCATTTAGTAATTTAGAAATTGGAGTTTGCTATATCTTATCACCTTTATATTGACGCAAGAAAAGTTTCTTGCGCTTGAACAAAATATTTCTGTAGCGGCCCAAAGAAAGCAACATATAGAGGTTGCAAACGACGAGTGCTATGCCCAGGCAACTGCAGTAATACTATTCCATTTTCTCTAGCAAAGGTACAAGCGTTTAACTTGTTGCTATGAGTCGTATGTCCATCAAGCAGTAAAAGAACTTTCTTATCTTGATTACAGTTTATATGATTTTTGAAATGCTCCAATCACTCAACAAACAATTAGAAATGTATGTAACCTGATTCTGATATAGTAACAAAGCTTGCCGGGGGTACCCCAATTTGAAAATCTTTGTTGATTTTTTCTTTTAAAAATTATCATCGGAGGAACATAAAACCCAGCAGTACTGACCGCGCATACCATAGTTTGCGCGGTTAGCGGTTAGCGCGCATTTAGTTGCTTTTAACTATATGGACCCTAAAAGACATAAAAGATCAATTCGGAATTGTAGTTTATCAGGGTTGCCTAAATTGAACCGGTCCATTTTGGGCAACTGCGATCTGGTCCAATCTAAGCAACTTGACTCATAATGCCAAAATATACTACATAACCCTACTTTTAACTTGTGCTAATAAAACTATCACACTAATTTGTACCTGAATAAATTTGCTTTCAAAATATGTTATACAATTTGTTGTTACTTACTTTAACAATGACCAAAAGTGTTTCGTTGTTTGTTAAATTATTTAGTCCAGATCTATTAAAACACTAATTATCCTCTGTCTCGACTGTTAAACCATGTACAGCATTACTACTTTTTGCAGCAACGTGGTTTGCGCTAATATTCAATATGTACCCACATTAGGACATATATGTATTATCCGACCTAGACAGAGTGGTGGTCCAATCTAGGTGGCGGTCCAAATTCGGCGACTCTCCCCTATGTAGCAAAGCGGTATCTCATTTCGCATTATAAAGTTCAGAATCTATAAGAACAGTTATAAGACAAGCGCGTACATTTACAAGTCAGATATGGATGTTGGGAGCAGCAGAGGAAAGAATGTTCACTGTAAGGGAATATGAAAAAAAAAGTAGTAAGAAAAATATTTAAAGGTAACAGAGTTGAAGACAGATGGAAGGGAAGAACAAGCTAGGAGCTGAAGCAATTTTATAATGATTCTCTTATCATAGGAATTGAGAAATCCCAAAGATTGGGACGGCTACGACATATTTTTAGATTGCAAGTGGATCAAATTCAAAAAAAAATACTGAAAAGTAGCATAGGAGGCCAGAGGAGGAGAGAAAGGCCAAGATCAAGATAAAGAGATGAAACAGAGAATGAAAATTCATGAATTGAATTATTTTGATTTTGTATTAAGTGTACCGGAAAGTTCTGCCCGTTCCAATTACAACAAGTTTCAACAAGTATGCGCATATTCATTTGACGTATATGTCTCTTTCTTTTTATCACTGAATGTATACATACTGATGTACCAAATGAACTAAAACAAGATGATTCATGTTAGAGCAAAATCCTTTTTTGACAACATCGGAAATTGCGGGAAAGGCTTGATTCAGCTCAACAAACCATTTCTGATCATATTCGGAAACTAGGATTGGTGTGGAAATATTCGAGACGGCTTCTACATGAGTTAAGTGAGAAGAATTTGAATGAACGAGTCATCAGATGCATATCTCTGCTTGCACGGAACAAAATCGAACTCTTCTTGGACCGGATGATAATTGGGAATGAAAAGTGGGTTACCTATAAAAACATCGTAAGGAAAAGGGCGTGTTGTGAATCCGGAAAACCTCCTCCTTCCACCTCTAATCGGAAGTTGGGCCTGAATAAGAGACCGTTGTGTATATGGTGGGACAATGGGACCAACACATTTGAGATTATTTGTAGGGTAAAAAATTAATAAACGAAAAAGATCAGACAAGCACTGGTTCAATTTTTCGTATCTACGGATAAGGCCTTTTTAAAAATGAGATATACCAATTCCCATCATGCTGGAAAGAAGTCATTAATAGTGATGGAAAGTATATTATTCAATAAAGTTTATTAGGTTATTAGAATATTATTCAATACAGTTTATTCGAGATATGAAAAATTTATTATTTTCTTTGATTCTAAAAACGGACAGAATACTTTTATACAATACAGAATAATTTTTTTTTTGTAATAAATCGATAGTTTATAGTGGTGACATGTCTGGTAATTGTAGTTGAAAGAAAACATTGTTTATAATCACATTTATCAATGTAAGCTAAAAATATTCTGTTTACAAAGTCCTGTAGCGTTCGCCATTAAGAATAATATGATTTCCATGATTGGAAAGGCCTCTCTGAGGATGGAAGAGCTGTCTCCCGAGTCACTCGAGAATTTTCATTGGCCCAAATCCTGTAGTGATTATTGTTTACAAACTCATTAAGTTAACCCATTAATTAAAACCCAACTTTCCATGGTTTTCATTTCAAACACCGGTGTTACTATTTTTCAAAGTTCTAACACTCTTATTAAAAAACTCTTAATGCACATATTTAGAAAAGTAAAGCGTTATAAACAAAAATATTGACAAATTGAAGTAATTTCGTTCAAGAAATTTAATACTAACTAATCATGAAACACACATTATAAACATTAGTCATTTAGGTTTTTTTCCCACTGATCTTTCAGGGTGGTCTGAAAAATAAGCGAGTAGATTCATTCGATGGTTTTAAAATGTCACCTAATAGAGGACCAATTTCCCATACCTCAGCATACAGGAATTTCAAGGGCTTTGCTTTATAAATCGTATTTTGCCAGTCATCTCTTTAAATTTGTGTTATGTAGATTCTATCTGTTATAGAAACACGGCCTATTCTATTTACTGTTTTCGAGATTTCGCTCTGTATTGTTGGGCTTTGGAAGTAGATAATGAAGAAATATATATATCATGTTATCATCATAGTCATATATATATATATATATATATATATATATATATATATATATATATATATATATATATATATATATATATATATATATATATATATATATAGCCAAGTCTGGTGAGTACGGCGAGTGGGGCAAGAGCAGAAATGGTGTCTCTGACCACCTATATATATATATATATATATATATATATATATATATATATATATATATATATATATATATATATATATATATATATATATGATAATAATTAAAACACTTGGTATTTGTTTCACAATATATTCAAGATATTCTCTAACATGTTTCGGCCTCGCGACCATTCTCAAAGAGAGTTATGTATAAGCTTTTTTTTTGTTTGTTTATACATAACTCTCTTTGAGAATGGTCGCGAGGCCGAAACATGTTGGAGAATATCTTGAATATATTGTGAAACAAATACCAAGTGTTTTAATTATTGTCATTGTCACTATGTTTCACCAAGAGCCAACCGCGCAATCATTCAAAACTAATATATATATATATATATATATATATATATATATATATATATATATATATATATATATATATATATATATATATATATATATATATATATATATATATATATATATATATATATATATATATATATATATATATATATATATATATATATATATATATATATATATATATATATATATATATATATATATATATATATAAACCAAGTCTGGTGAGTACGAGAGTGGGGCAAGAGCAGAAATGGTGTCTCTGACCGCTTTCACTGTGTGTGATCTCGTTATTTAATAGTCACATCTCGTATGAGTGCAGACAACGAACAATGAGATGAGCCGAAAAGATCCAACATATAAGGGAAAATGTTCTTGGAGCTCCAGAAATATTAACCCGGTGATGCTCTATTCAGCTCTATTCAAAACGACTCATCGCGTTGTAGAGTACTTGAAAACCTGCCCAAAATAGGAAAAATCTGAGGTCAAATTTAGCACAGGAATCCGGTTTCTTTTTTATGCACCTGAACTAACAAGATATATGATCAATTCGGGTCGTCAATACTGTTTTATATTGGCTCACAATCAATCCAAACCTGTCAGGTGAACTAATAGCCCTTTTTTTATTCTACATGTTTTAAAATGGTACTGTGGTTTCCAGTTGATCGTTAAAAATTTTCCCAAGTATGGGAAGCTCACCTTAAGATAAGTGTATAAAGTATACATTTTGTCAAAAAAGCACCGGAAATTGGTCAATAAAACACGAAATGTTTATTATTTATCCAAATTTATTGTAGCGCCTACAAAGTAGGCCCCTTCCTTATGTCAACGAATAATTTAATTGCCAAAACATTTATTAAACGCATTTTCCCGAATCGACTTAAGTTCTTGCTGGGAATTCTCTATTATGTCTTCTATCGACTGAAACGGCTGCCTCGAAGGGGTTGAGTTTTGAAAAGAGAAAAAAATCGGCCGGAGTCATATCAGGTGAATACGGTAGTTGTTCGATGGTGTTTCTTGAGTTTTTGGCCAGAAATTCGTTCATAATGAAAGTCTTGTGAGATGATGCGTTGTTGTGATGCAATATCCAGTTTTCTTTCCACAAATCTGGCCTTTTTCGACGAATTTGCTCTCTCAAACGCCACATAACGCTCAGATAACATTCTTTATTTACTGTCTGAGCTTCTGGTAAGAATTCCGAGTGCACAAGAAAACAGTCAACATCATCTTAACTTTTGATTGACATTGCCGTGGTTTTTTCGGTTTCGGCGTTGTGCAAATTGTCGACATTTATTCGCAAAATCAGTGCTCTATGAGCCAACCTAATAGAGTGCACATAATCGCCCAACGGATCTATGTATAAACAAATTCCGAACGCCTTTCACGCTGCTCGATATAAATACAAAAAACTGTGCGTTCCGAAGAAAATATCGCCGCTGTTACTGGCAGTGTTGATGAAGGTCCAAATTTATCAATGCGCCGCCGTTCGCGAAGATCAATGATTATTTAATATCGACTTTGAATGATATTGATCTGGAGGTTATGTGGTTCCAACAGGACGGCCCCACTTGTTGACTGGTTTGCATATCAAACTCGAATACCCATGTCTGATCACCAGTTACAATTAGTTTTATGATTGCGGGGTCGAAATTGACTCGTTCTAGCAAGTTTTCAGGGACCTTTACGCGATTGCGTTATAGAAGATAATTCAGGTCTACTAGTCGAGCAGCAACGTGAGATACAGAAAGATTAGAGCCTATCTCTCTCAAACTTAAATGGCGATTTTCAGTCACCATTTCCTTCACTTTAGCGATGTTAACTTTAGTTGAAGACGTTGATGGTTGACCAGAGTGAGACAAATCTTCCAGCACATCTCGGTCGCTTTTGAATACAGAGTACCATTCATACGCACGTGTTTTTGATAAAGTCGATTCACCGTAAGTTTTCTGCAACATTTTCAGCGACTCAGCACACGAAATTCCATTTGCAATGCAAAATTTAAGACAAATTATTTGTTCAATGTTTTATCCATTGTAAAAATCGCAAAAAACACTTGAAATTAATTGACAAAATCGAGTAAAAAATTTGATAAGATAAGATAAAGGTGGAGAAAAGTTTTAAACAATAGTTCGGCTTAGGAAAATTTAGCCACCATGCAGTACTACACGGAGTAAAAACGCTTGTTTTGTGTGCGCCAGTAGTACCGCAACAACAATTCCGTCACAATTGCGCGCCGCAGATTTCGACAACATTTCCATTTGCACGATGTTCAGCAATGTCCAAGCTTTCAGTTGATTAAGCTATGGGTTCGTAAGTTTAAGGAAACTGGTGCAACATTAAATAAACCCGTCCCGGGCCGTCGAAGATCAGTGAGAACTGATGAAAACTTATCAACTAGAAAGCGCGCAGCTTCACAAAGATTTACGCATGCACCCGTACAAGATTCAGTTAGTGCATGAATTGAAACTGGCAGACCCCGCTGATAGACTTTTATTCGCTAATAAAATAAGAATAAGATCAAATAAGATCTTAATCTCCGATGAGGCTCATTGTCGTTTTAATGACCATGTCAATAATCAAAATTGTCGCTACTGGTGTGGAGAAAACCCTAAAAAGATACACGAAAAGCCTCTGCATAGCCCGAAGGTCACAGTTTGGGTGGCAATATCGACATCCGGAATAATCAGCCCGGAGACATTTAGTTCCCCCACTCCGAAGCCCGGTACTCCAGAAATTAAGTATATGTAAACAATGTAATCTTCAGAACATGATTTTCCAAGAATTTTTGTAAATTTTACGAATATATTTGTTAAAATTGATGAAAATCAATTTTAATTGAAAAAAATTGATGAAAAGTAAAATACCGAAATAGCAGACTTTTCTTTGATAATTAGTAGAAATAGTAACTTTCAGGTTTTGGGGTGACCTACCCCACAATGCAACTGTTCCTCAGCATATTTTAAAACTAGATCTCCATATTTTATATAAAATGCACCTACTGCAAGAGCATGCCCAATTTTAATGTTAATTTTAAACTCTTGTAATGAGGAAGTAGAAAGCCAAATTTATCTCAGAAAATATCATCAAATTTTACTGTATTGTAATGGTAATGTTACTTACCGCTTTCCGACGATTTCTCCAAGTATCAAGGGTACCCATAAGTAATATCGTTTTTCAGATTTTAAAAACACTGCCATCTGCTGACAATAATTTAACTTAATATGACATAACCTATATTCCAGTTAAATATATTGATATTTAGTGTGCTGATCATTGCCCGAATCACTCAAGAAAAAATGAAAAAGTTGGACTGGGAAGTACTTCCTCACCCACCGTTTTCTCCTGATGCTGCGATGTCAGATTATCATTTTTTCAGTTATACGAAAGAAATATTATCTATTAAAACTGAACTCTACTTCGAAATCACCGTCATTTTACAAAAATTGAATAGAAAGTTTATCTGGAGGGATGAGGCAGATTGTCAATAATGTATCATAGATTAAAACTATATTGATTTTTACATAAAATAAAGTTTTGTTCGGTATCAAAAAACGACATGTTTTATGGGTACACTTAACAGTTTCTTCGTTCGTTATGTGTTAATTCTGTGACCATCGGCTCGTCCTAAAAATAAAGAACAACAAGCTATAAAATACTGAATTTCAACTGAAACTAACTGACTTCGTAAACCACACAGATATAAAAGCAGATAGAGCAACACGCATAAAACAAAGAAGCATGTCCCATCCAATCTCATTTTACCAGAACAAATTAGAAAGTATTTAAAACATCTCAGTATCGACAAAAATAACTAGAAATGTGAGTACGGTTTATTTGGACGGTAATAACATCTTTTACAACAATTTAGAGGTCATTTACTTTATTACGTGAATTAACTAATATATTAAATTAGGTATAAGTTCATTGGGTGTATTATTCAGTTCTGGTTAAATCCGATTCACTCTTATTTCTCGCCGTAATTGCGGTTGAATGCAAACTTACAAGGGTCGTTCGAAAAGTTGTCAGTCTGACGGAAAAAAACATTTTTAATATACTTTGTCGTGTATACATATGTGTCATTTTCACCGGATTTGGTTTTTTCTAAGCTCATTGGAGAACGGTCCATTGAATGAAGATTCCGTTCAAATTATCAGGTCAAAGCCTGGGGATATTAAAGAGTTGGAACGTCACAAGGATAAATGTATTGACTTGAAAGATCACTACAATGAAAAAAAAATCTTTCAGACTGTGAACTTTCTGAACAATCCTAATATAAATATTAAGCAAATTAGTTAGAATTAGTATATATTTTTATTTGGATACTGATAATATTTAAATCGTTATATTTATTTTCTATATACACAGGTCATATTACAAAATGGTTCTTTAAATGTTATATTCAGTGATATAAAGGATGATTTTTTGAGTCTATCTGAACTGCAACGCTTGCAAATTGTCGACATTTATTTACAAAATCAGTGCTCTATGAGCCAACCTAATAGAGTGCACATAATCGCCCAACGGATCTATGTATCGACAAATTCCGAACGCCTTTCACGCTGCTCGATATAAATACAAAAAACTGTGCGTTCCGAAGAAAATATCGCCGCTGTTACTGGCAGTGTTGATGAAGGTCCAAATTTGTCAATGCACCGCCGTTCGCGAAGATCAATGATTATTTAATATCGAGTTTGAATGATATTGATCTGGAGGTTATGTGGTTCCAACAGGACGGCCCCACATATCATACAATCGACGCAACAATCGTTTTATTGAGGGAACAATTCGTTGAGAAAATTATTTGGAGGAACGGATCTGTTAATTCGCCATTAACGCTTGTTAAAAAATTAAACGCTTGTCTTTGGGGTTGTGTTAAATTTTTGGTCTATACCGATAAACCAGCAACTGAAAGAAAACCAGAAAGAAAAATTTTAGATACTCAATGTCACGATTGTGTAAATAATAATCTTTTGTATATATTTGATGAGAGGTGGTTGTAAAAATTTGATGTTGTTTTAGGATTAATACGTCGTGCTGCTTGGAACCGTTGATTTCGACGTTTCACACCTTATGAAACATATAAAAACAAAGTTGTTTTTGTAGTATTTGACCAAAATAGTACGAAACAGGCCCGAGAACTAATTAGATTTGGCATTTTCAATAAAAATTTCTTCTTCTTCTTCTTTTCGGTTTATGGCTCTGCTGTTAAGCAATTTGCCAGCTCATTTGAGGGAACCACCAGATGATCGAGCTGTGCTCCTGGCGATTCGGAATATTTATAATGGTAAGGTTAAGTATAACCTTGAATGAAGCCTTGTGCAGTTAGTATACAATACGAACAGAGGTATAGACATGTACTGGAACGACGGTTTTTTTTTTTTTTTTTAGAGGGGGGCTTGTGTGGCACACTTATCGAGGTACTGATTTGCTTTAACCTTATTGCTTATTTAACCGTTTATTTTTCGGTACTATTTATATTGGTTGCTTATTATTGTTTTTCCTCCATCAGAGCTCCATTCTATTTAATGTTAAAAATTTTGAAAGGAGGTCCATCGTCCGACCATTCGGAAGGGACAATATGTTGGCGATATGTATGGGGGTTTGAACGTTGATTTGTATAAGTTCATTGTATAGATGAAAATTGCCTAAGAATATATGGTTGAGGTCGTCGATTTTGCCGCAGTCACATAATGGGTCACTTCTTAATCCTAACCTATGTAGGTGTTGTCGTGTTAAGCAGTGCCCCGGTCTCATTCTAATGATGTTAGTCAGATGCCGACGATCGATATAGGATATCTTTCTGAACCATGGATGCTCCGAAAATGTGTCTTGGACCATTCTGTAGGAATTCGCTTTATTCTGTGGATTTTGTTTCCATTTGTCTTTGAATTGCGATATAATTTTTTCTTTTATACTGTTATAAATATCTTTAGGGCTTATGAATATTCTCTGTGGAATAGTTAGGATTGTACCTATTTTGGCTAGGGAATCGGCTTTCTCGTTTCCTGGAATACCTTTGTGGCCTGGAATCCAAGATAAAATGCATGAGTGATCTTTTAGATTGTTAAGTAGTATAACGAGGCTCCTTGTTTGGAGGGAAACCATGTCTCTGTTTGTCGAAATTTGCGTGTTCTGAAGACTTTTTATCGCGCTCAAGGAATCTGTGAAAATTATGCAGTGCTTGATTTTTTTCCTGGTGACTGTTGTGACTGCATGATGAATGGCAGCCATTTCCGCGTTCATTATGCACAATTCTTTGGGTAATTTTGACGAGAAATTGTAATGAAGATCCGGAATGTGTACTCCGAACCCTAATCTTCCCTTGTTCTTAGATGCGTCGGTATAGATGAAGGTGTGACTGTCCCTGAAGGTTTTCACGGAGTCTAGAAATAGTTGTTTGACATGATTATCGCTTTTATTTATGTTAGAATGAAGGATTTTTAATGGCTCAATTTGGGTGTCCGCCTCTGTCAAGAAACAGGGTGCTGATGTACTGTGGAACATCCTGTTCCAGTAAGGGAAGAAATATTCTACAGATTGTGCGAGTATGTGGCCGTTACTTTTGGACATGAAGTTGACGTTTCTTGACAATTTGTCGCGTAATGCTTTCGTAAGTTTGATTATGGGGTGTTTTTCCGAGGTAATTAATTTGCTGATAAATTTTATGGCAGAAATCTTTCTGCGTAGATCGAGTGGAAGTTCTGCCGCCTCGTTCAGTACTGCATCGTTCGGTGTGGAGCGCATGCAACCCAGGCATATTCTTAATCCCTCTCTGTGATAAAAATGTCAATATACTGACGATAATATCAAGAATAAGTTGATTAAAAACTAAAACACTTTATTTTGATGTCACACGCGCTCGGGTTTCTTCGGGAACTGTCGGCGCGTACTAGGTTTAAAACTTTATTTGATATAACTTTTTAATTATAAGGAAAAAATAAAAATAAAAATAGTTTTGTTATAAAACTTGTACTGTCAGGCGCCATCTGACATACGTCGTAAAGTTTGACATAGTCGACTGTATATTTACTCAGAACGTTTTGTCATATGGACCCTATATGTGTTGTTTAGTGACCTGAAAGTATTATCTAAGTAATATCATATAATTACCACTATACAGGGTGTTTGGTGCATCGTTCGCCAAATTAAAATGGCCGATAGGAGGGGTTTTTTGCTATCTCGTCAACCTCCATAAAGCATTATTGGACCCACCGGTTTTTTATGTTAATTATTTAATTCTTTATTTGAAAAATTCCAAAAGTCAGCATTGAAACTTTTTTTTTTTTTTTTTTTATTTATAAAACATCCCTGAGGAAGTTTTCCAAAATTACAATCTGACCAAAGTTGATCAATGAGTAATGTTGTACAAACCTAAGTTACTACAAAAGAAAAGATGATTTTAAGAACTTACTCACTAGTATCCCTTAAATTAAATCCAATAACTTAATTACACCAATATTAACGTATACACCAGCACTATGCTCTGCTTTTTCACTAACACAAACGTTTAAACCAACTCAAAGGGTTTGGTCCTCTTAAGTCTTCTGATTTGACTTGCATTATCAAGGAGCTGGATGGCCTCGACATTGACGTGCTGAAGAAGTCGCTGCTCGTGACTCTGGGCAAATCTGCTAATGGTCTGGGTAACGGTGTCCATTTCCAAGTCCCTATGGAGGTCACTGTTTCTGAAATACCAAGGGGCATTTGCAATGTTCCTTAGTACTTTGTTTTGGAATCGCTGGATTATTTCCAAGTTGTTCTTTTTGGCACAACCCCACAGCTGGATGCCATATGTCCATACGGGCTTTAGAATTTGTTTGTACAAGAGTACTTTGTTGTAGACTGATAGAGGGGAATTTCGTCCAAGCAGCCAATACATTTTTCTAAATTTGATGTCAAGTTCTTCTTTTTTCTTTTTGACATGAGCCCTCCAGCGTAGCTTGGCATCTAATGTTATACCCAAATATTTTGCTGTATTAGCATATGGTACTTGGATGTTATTTATACTAACGGGGATATGTTGATTTCTTTTGTTCGTGAAATTAATATGGGCGGATTTAGACTCATTTAATTTGATTCGCCATTGCTTAGTCCAGTTGTTAATTTTATTAACTGAGGTTTGCAGGTTTATTGCTGCTTCTTCGTGGTCTACGCCTACAGCCATAATAGCAGTATCGTCAGCAAATGTTGCTATCGTGTCTGGGTCTAATTCAGGAATATCACTGGTATATAATAGGTAAAGGACTGGTCCCAATACACTACCTTGCGGTACTCCTGCTTTAATATTTTTTAGTTCAGAGAATGCATCTTCCTGTTTAACTCTGAAATATCTATCTGAGATATAAGACTTTAATAATTGCGCAAACTGTTTAGGCAAAAGCTTGTTTAATTTGTAGTTGAGGCCCTCATGCCACACTTTATCGAAGGTTTGGGCCACATCGAGAAATACGGTAGAACAATTTTTTTTTTCTTCCAGTGACTTTTCAATTATATTTGTTATCCTATGGACCTGGTCTATAGTTGAGTGGCTTTCTCTAAATCCAAACTGATGGTCTGGAATTAAGTTTTTATCTTCAATGATTGGCTTCAATCTTTTAAGGAATATTTTTTCAAACAGTTTTGAAATAACAGGTAGCAAGGAGATTGGCCTGTAAGATGAAACTTCATTCGGTGGTTTTCAGGGTTTTGGGATCATTATCATTTCTGCTACTTTCCATATCTTAGGTACATACTTTAATCTAAAAGATGCATTTATAAGATATGTAAGTTTTACTATAGCTTTACGAGGAAGCTGTTTCATGACTTCTCCCGTGATTAAGTCAAACCCTGGGGCTTTTTTTGTGTTGATGTTTTCTTCAATTTCTGATGCAATTTCTTTTGGGGTAACAGGTCTTATGTCACTTTCTTCTTGGGCAAGATTTTCCCAGTCAAGTATGTTTTCACCTTCATTTGGCTGGAAAGTCCCTTCTAAATATTCAGAATATCTGTTAGCTTTTTGTAAATTGCTTTTTGCCCATGTTCCATCTGCATTTTTAATTGGTGGATTCTGCAGGATTGGTCTTTTTAGTGTTTTGGTAGGTTTCCATAGTGAATAGTCAGTTTTACTGTCATTTGACAGTTCACTTAGGTAGTTACTTATAATATAATTTTAATTTTTTTGTATATCCCTTTTCAGTTGCTTTGTTGCATTATTTAATCTAGTTTTATCTGCTGGCGATCTAGATTGATGCCATATTCTTCTAAGCCTTCTTTTTTCGGTTATGAGTTCTTATATTTCTCTGGGGTAGTTATTGCCTTTGGTTCTAGGAGTAATATTAGGTGTGTTATCCCATGCAGCCCTTTGGATAACGTTTAAAAATGTTTCCGCTTCATTGTCGAGTTGTTCTTCATTTCTTAAGTGGACTCTCAAGTCTACCGTTTCTTCAAGTTGAAGTTTAAAACTCTGCCAGTCAGTCAGTCGATTTGTCAATATAGGAGGAGTTTCCTTCTGTATGATGCTATCACTTAAGATCAGAAGAATGGTAGAGTGATCAGAGTTCATATCCCATGCCTCGTCCACATGCATATAGCTTACAGACACATTTCTAGTTATGAAAAAATCAAGTACATCTGGTATTTTATTGGGATCTGTAGGCCAATATGTTGGCTTACCAGTTGACATTGTTTCACATTTTAGTTGGTTAATTGCTTGTAGTAGTTCTTTTCCTTTTGTATTGGTTAACCTGGATCCCCACTGAACGTGTTTGGCATTGATATCACCTCCAATGATAAACCTATATCCGTGACTATTTAGAAAGTCTAAATATTGTTGTTTTTTCAGAGCATGTCTAGGCGGACAGTAAACTGCGGAGACTATGATCTCATATGTTTTAGTTTTAATGTTTACAGTGGCAGCTTGAAACTGTTCTGTTTTATATCCCATTTCTTGGTGATGCTTGATTGATTCCTTAATTACGATGGCACTTCCACCTTTGGCTGTATTTTCGGGATGTATGGTATGGTATACTTTATATCCCTTGAGTTTAATGTATGATTCATTAGTAAAATGAGTCTCAGAAATGAGGCATATATCAATCTTTTCCATATCTAGGACTACTTGCAGTTCTTGTTGGTGTTGCAAGAGTCCATTGGCATTCCAGCATTGAAACTTGAATTAAAAAAAAATATTGGTATAGCCTCCAAATTATTTATTTTTATTTTAATATTGTAGGGTTCTATAAAAATCAAAATTAGATACAAGCGACATCTACTTTTTGTTATGGACTCGCAAAGTTTTTGAAAGAAGTAAAAATACATTTAAAGTTCAATTTGGTCTTCGAATTCTTTAAAAAAAATCTCTGGTTTATCATCTTTCTAACGGTATGCATTCATGCCATAAAAACGTTTTACTAACTTCGCTAGTTTGTTAACTTTGTGTATCGGGTCGCATTAGGCTGATATTCGATATGCAGGATAAAATTGGAAATCATGTAATTGGTTTTTATAAACTTCAATAACTTTTTTTTAATTCAAGTTTCAATGCTGCCTTTTAGAATTTTTCAAAAAAAAAGATATAAAAATGAACATAAAAAAACCTGTGGGCCCAATAATGCTTTATGGAGGCTGAGGACATAGCAAAATACACCTCCGATCGACTATTTTAATATGCGGCAAACGAATTTAAAGAAGGTCGTCCAAAATCGGTTGCTGTGCCAGAAAACATCAATACTATGCGCGAACTGATAAAGCAAGATCGGCATGGGTCATACCGTAAGATTGAGGCATCCCTGGGCATTAGTATGACAAGCATACACAAGATTTTACATGAACATTTAGCAGTGAAAAAGATTTATACGCGTTAGATTCCGCATATTTTGACAATCGCTCAAAATAGACTCATGTCGATGCTCAAAATATAAAATAGTAGAGCGTCAAAAGCCGTGTATAACATCTACACAGGTGACGAATTGTGGATTTATGCGATAAGCCCGAAAATAAACGGCAGTCGACTGTGTATGGGTCTTTCAAAATGAGCCAAACCCAACAAAAGTTGTTCGAGCAAGAAGCAGTTCGAAGCAAATGGTCGCCTGTTTTTTTTTGGGATAAATTGGCATGTGACTACAGTGCCACTAGAGAATCGTAGAACGGTCAATTCTGAATGGTACTGAACCATTTGTTTGCCAGAACTTTTTAAAGAAATAAGAAAAAACAACCAGCGACGCAGGATCATTCTTCACCATGACAACGCGAGCTCTCCCACATCGGACCGAACAACTCAATATTTGACCGGTCAAAACATCGAATTGATGGATCATTCGTACACTCCTGATTTGGTACCCAATGATTTCTTTTTGTTCCCGTCCGTAAAGAATAAACTATATGGTGAACGATTTTCGACACCAGTGAAACGGTTGATGCGCTGAAAATGCACGTTTTGAATATACCTCAATCGGAATAGAACGAGTGCTATGAAAATTGGTTCAAACATATGCAGAAGTGTATCGATCATAGCGGAGAATATTTTGAAAAACAATAAAACCAATGAATAAAATTTATACTAAATTGTATAAATATACATGCTTTGTCAACCATCCGAAGAATATACACTGTAGCGAAACGCGTTATTATAAGTGGAAATTAGGCAACTTTGTTATATTTATACAATAAATGTTTATTTTTACTAATTATTCCAGATACATAAATAGCAACACTCGTATATATTTTCGACTAAAAATTCCTTAAAATAAAAATCGACATCCAATAAACTATTTTTGAGACGCCCCTGGTAAAACTAAATCGACTTTAAAGCTTACAACCAATAACTTTGAAGAATTCAGCATTTATTTGTCTCCCTTTAAATTCCACTTTCCGAATACGATATGGGTCGCTAAGTTATTAAGAGCCTCGATCATAAAACAACGAAAAGTAGTGTCACAAGAGAAAACGCAGTGGCGTATCCATCCCAACCCGTTACCACTAAGACTAATTTTTATTTTGAGGATAATCATAACGGCATTTAGAGCATTTTTATAGTTATTTTTATATTCCGATGTCTTAACCAATATGTTTTGATATCAAATTATTTAAGGAAATATAAAATATACTGGGTTGTATGGAAGAATTTCTTTTAAGAAAAAGAGAAACCCAAATAGTGTATGTAAATATTTATTTAGTCTATCTTGTGATTACCGTTATTGTTTACAAGTTTTTGATAACGTAGTAGTACGAGGGTAGTCTGAAAAGTTTTCAGCCTCAACCTAAAAATGGCGTTATTCATCAAAAATATTCTTGAAATATAATTACGCATGTGTTCAAAGATAACCTTGAAAGGTTCAGCCATATTAGATGCTCAGTTATTGCTTAACCCCTTCTGCCCCAGCCGGCCGCGGTGATCTGGTGAGTTAGTCGCCTGCCTGGTAATGTAGGTAGCTAGTTCGATTCCAGCGCTTGGATGGGTGTTTTTCTTTAATTCTTCTGCCCGTCTTAGTTCCTACCCTACACACACACTTATATACCCTCACATATACACACACACGCTCCCACACACATCCACGCCTAAATGTCTGTGATTGTTTCTAGGCAAGAGTGTAAAATCCGACAACGGATTACCCCCTCAGTCACGCCAGTTAAAGGCTGGGTAAGGTCGGATGCCTTCTGAGAAGTGTTCTACGTTGGTCACTCGCCAGTCTATAGGCTTCCTGATAGACTTATGGGTAGACCCATTACCAAGGGTTTGTAGCCTGAGGAGGGGTGCTGGTCTGGGTTTGTGGTAGCTGCTGACATCCGAACCGTGGTTTGGAACTCACGTTAAGCTGTAGGTCCAGTCGCTAAATAGCCTAGTTGCTGATGCGCCTCTAACCCAAACCTTTAAACTTTCTGCCCTAAATTAACAAAATAACTAAAAAAAATAGTATCTCTCATTTTTTGATGACTATTATTAATTAAAATTAATTAATAACATTAATTAATTGGTGTTAATTAAAATTAATTAATTTTTAGTTATAACTAAGGTTTTGGTTCAATATTTTTGAAATGATAATAACGTTCGCTTCTCCAATAGTTCTAATATATTCAAGATAATGTGTAATTAAAAATGTATCTAAAATTATAAAATACTTAAGTAAAATTTACATAGGTACATCAAATAAAATAATTGACAATTCAAAACTACCTACTGTAAAAAATTCACATTTTTGTAAAACAATAATTATTTGGAGTGAAAGTTTTTGAAACAATTCCTTTGTTTAGTGCAACACAAGATTACTTTACATTTATCACACGTTATAAATGAATAACCTTTTTCAACTTCCCCTGTTTTTCAACGAATTCAGGCAAATGCCTTATTCAAATTAGGCAAATTATCATACTTAATATCATTTATACGCCTTAGGACTAATAGAATTCTCTTTTTTTGCTGTAGCTGTAGCTCTTTATTGCTAGGATGTCCCTTTCGTTTTAAAGCCATTTTACCACCCTTGGTTAGAGCAGCCGATATGCTAGCTTGAAACTGAAGCAGCGAATATTCAGCTTTCCTCCCATGTTGTTCTTAATGATGCCTATATAGTAGCCAACTGTTTTCTATACCGACCCCAAGATACCAGAAAATAATTCTCGTATACCATCGTTTTGACTTAATATATATTCTACATAATCCAAGAAGCATGCCAGCTTTATCAACGCCCATAAACTTAGTATATTCTTTCACCACATATGGCTAGACAATTTCTACAGACTTTTTCTCAGCAGCACTCCACCGTTTGCACTTCAAATCTGACTCAGTAGAAACATAGTTTGACACAAAGCCTTTGGTTTTTCTGTCATACCACCTGACTAAAGAAAGATTCTTTGTAGTTTCTACAATATCATTTATACTTCCACGCCATATTGTTTTCAACTTATCTTCATCAGTGAAAGGCCACTTTTCCATCCGATCTTTCCTAATAGTGGCCAAACATACACAAGATTTTCTTATCCTTTAATGCTGCACTCAACTGAAGTGAAGAAAACGAATTGTCAAAGAAAACTTTAAAATTTTCATTACGCCATAACCACATCTCCTGACAATCCGAGCCCAAAATCCCTTTACTCATGTAAGGCAGAAAATCGTACATTATTCTAAATGATCTTGCTCCCATAAAAATTTTGAAGCACCATGTATGCGGCTTATGTTTTATGTATTGCTTTATACCACTGCAGCCCTTAAAAAAACCATCTGCTCATCTACACTATTGTTTTCTTCATTTGGGATGGTTCTCATACCCTCCAAGAGAGCGTGAAGCAAAGATCGTACCTTGAACAGTTTGTCGTGATAAGATAAGTTAATAGTTTTTGAAAGGGGTTCCTCGACATAACGTCCACTATGGGTGGGTACCTAAATTCATTAGTCCAATACATTCTCGTGCTGGGGATTTTGACAATTCCAGTTTGAAGAAGAATGCCAAACAGCTACTCAATTTCTGGCTGGTTTGTATTTAGAATGTCGCGTATCTTATTGATTCACTTAAATGTTTGTTTGTTCTGAAATCTTCAGGAAGTAAAAGCATGAACCCCGTCCCCCCATTCACTTGTTACGAAGCACAAAGTTACATTTTTGGAAAACCCATTTTTCTGTAGTTTGTGGCTGCTTTTCTTCGGCCTTTGTCAAATGCTGTTTGCTTTTAGGATTATTTTTTATTTTTGGTCCTATTTTTGTTTTTGACTTTGCTTTGCTTTTTTGCTTCCTTTGTCATGTAGCCGTCCGCTCCTTTTTACCTCCAGGGAAGTCAGGTGGATCAATTTCATCAGGTTCAGGTAAGTGATCTCAGGTCACCTCTCTCTCTTCCTATCTTAGTTTCAAGCGTGTGTGGTGGATTTATACTATCCATTTCTGGTTTAAAATCAGGTTCGAGAGTGTGGCATGGGTTTATTTCAAGTTTAGGTGAACACAGGTCCCATTCGGGTTCAGGTGGCTGTTCTTTATTTTTACGAAGCACATCATCACTTAATTTCAGTAATACTTCATCTTCAATATCTGACAAGGCTTCTTCTCCATCTACTTCCGAAGTATTTCCATCAAACTGAATAAAAATATAATCATCTGTTAATTTGTTCCACTTAATCCTTTCTATATTTACTTTTCATACAAAATCTGCATAAAAACAAACAAATTAATCAGAAAACCAACGATTGGGTATCTGCAAAGTCACTTAAAAAATATATTTACCTTACAGTTCCAATGTTGTTATTGAACAGCAGCAACTTTACTTATTTGTTTTATTTAAAAAACTGTAATTTATACGATTATTAATTAAATTATTATTAAAATAACATTTGAATTTAATATTTCCGAAAACAATTTAGCACAGTAGAAATGTTATAAATGTCAAAAGAAAAAAATAAACTTTCATCATCTAGAGACAAAATACAACTGCTCTAAAATATAGAAATCTCTCCAATAAATAATGATTTTCCTGCTATAAGTTAGTAGCAATGCATACGTAATTGTAGAGTAGAAGTTTGCCACCATCTCATGATTAGTTTGTTTGCTGCTGTTGATTAGGTTTATCAATCTAAAGGGTGTTTTGCGATGTTCAATGATCTATAAACCATCCAACAGAGAACTCCTTCCAATGCGTTAGCGACGAAATTTCTAGTGCTGAATCATTGAAAATATTGGGAGAGGTCTACAGTGAATCAGTCTTAACGAAAACCCGCGCATACAAAAATTTTTGTATGGCTTTGAAATCGAGTAAAAAAACATCGAGAAAGTCAAGGAAATGGCGATGGAAAATCCTCACTCACATGTCTCATAAATCCATTCAACTGGCAGTAATAAATGTTACGCCACTGGTTAAAAAAGAGTCCAAAATTTATAAATATTGGTTCACAAACTGAATACCATATACTATCTATATTATTCACGAAACCATCTGATGTCACAAATTTTTCGGACGTTTTGGGACGCTGTTCTCGGTCGACGATAAATTTTTCGATTTCGAGATATTAGTTTGAAATTTAATGCCCCACCGAAACATATCGAAATATGAGATGGGCCAACTCTTGTTTGTTCAAGAACGAAAATTAAATTTAAGAAATTAATTAAATTACGAAAATTAAAATAAATTAAGAATTAAGAAACGTTAAAAGAACCAAACCATTTTACACAAACACTGTAAAATAAGAAAAATATCGTCTTTCAAACATCTCCTATCCCATGGTAATTTTGTTCAAAGATATAAGGTGGACTTAAGTAGGTGACTTAGTACAAGAGGCAAGCATTTTGACTCACTTATTTTCGGTAGCTAACCTTTAACGCTTTTACTTAGAGTGATATGCTCTTGTTTTCTTTTATATCGTAAACAGCATCTAAAAATAACTATTTTATTTTTATGTTTTATACTAATGTATCTAGAACTGATCAAGCGATGAGTGATCAGGTGTGATCAGAACAATTGTGGATATAAGACCCCAACAGCTTGAAAAAGTGGTTTGAAAAACACCAGTAACGGAAATTGGATTGACAGAATGCGCTTTGTCAGAAGTAGCCGCAGCGGACGTTTGTCAGAAACTGTTTACAGACATTAACGCCATTGAATGTTATTTAACAAAAAATAAATAGTTTCAGGACATCTAATTTAGTTGTTTTTTTCAATTTAAAGTTCGGACGCACTAAAAATATCACCCTATATTACCCTATATTTAGTAAAGGATTAGCAAATCCCCATTAAGCCGCAAGAATTTTTGGTATATAACTAAACTTGCATAAAATTCAATCTTTATTTCAATTATACTTTAAGTAAAATATATTATATACAAATTTATGTTAATCCCACTTCTAAAATATCTTTAAACAGATATCGAATCGAAACACCGCGAAAAATTCGCGGATATTAAACGAACGAGCACTCCAAATACGAAAATAAAAGGTCAACCAGTGAACATCTATGATCCCATCATTATCAATTAAGAAACGTTTAGTTAGGTGGACATTTTATGTTCTTCGATATCTTTAATCGGTGGTGGTGGTACGTCGAGTTAGAGACAAGGCAGGTGGGACTTCTGGGTGGCCTAACAAGGCGACATGAACCGTACCGCACGAAGAGATACATTGGCTTGTACGCCGGGCACTGTAGCACTAACAAAGTGTAAAGTTGCAGATAGCGGACAGCGAAAAAGACGACGGATTTTTACGAGAAAGTTTCCCGAGAGTTTTCCATCTTTAGTTGGTTATAAATCGTATTGCAAGTGCGTTGTAGTCAGTTTAGTTCTGATTTAACCTGAGATTAATTAATATGTATGCACAGATACGTTTTGTATATCGTAACGATGCATAACTTTTAGTATACGAATACTTATAAAATTTTAATTACCGTATACAGTGTGTCCAGGATAAGGACTTACCACCCCTTTAAAATTGTTATTACTATTAGATAGATCTCGTAAAACGGCATTAAGAAAATGTATCATATATTTTTTTGCTAATATCATGCCTAACTGCATCAACTTTAATGGCTCCCATTTTCGAGAAATACTATTAGGGCCTTTTTAGAGAAAAACTAACAACAGATTCTTGACTAGCACCACCTTAAACCAAAATGTATCGATTTTCATTGTTCTGGGATGTGAAATGTATTCGAAATTTGTCGATAATTCGGCGAATACATCGTTCGGTTGGGTAATTATTAATGATGCCAGTGAGTCACTACTGGTCACTATTATAAAATCGTATCACTTTTCTTACTATTTTCGATATTTGGTCACTACTGTCACTATTTCAGAGCTCAGAAGTGGTTAGAACAGGGGACAAATTTGTACCTCGATTCGCTTACTACAGTAAACTCGCGTAGGTAGGGGACAAATTTGTCCCGCGCGAAATTACTTTCAATATATGATGTGCGAGATCTAGTTTGGCCTTAGATTATTATAAATCTATGGTAAATGTGTACAATAAATTTTCTTTCATATGGTATCACTAAAATGACGAACTTGAAGGAAAAAGAAAAAAAAAGTCAAAAGGCTACGTAATGGCAGTACTAGAGCGAGCCTCTTTGGTTTTTCGTAGGTTTCTCACGATTTCAACTGATGGACAACAGTGGAAAGTTAATAAAACTATATTCAGGCTAGTCAATGAAAAAGTCAAGGATTGTAGGGGTAAAGCCTACTGGATGGACGGAGTCAGACTTTGTTACTCTAAAAAGTCTCAATTGTTAAAGGAAGTCCCTCTTCATGACTTTATACTGCACTTTCAGATTCTGCAGAGAGAGATTTAGAACAGTGGCCAGCCTTGCTGCATTATTTTCTGACTGTAATTCCCAAAAGCTCTTCTGACAGCCATAAGAAAATCAGATTGTATTAGAAAAACCTTTTTTTTGCCAAACTTTTTGAAAAGTTTTCAAAATTGTTTCAGAAGTCAGAGCCTATTATTCACTCGCTGTATGATGAGTTAACTTCTTGGGCGTTTCTGCAAAACTGAGCTGGTGTCTACGAGCAGAAACTACCTCGAACAAGAGTTTTTCACAAATATTCACAATATATTTCACCATAATCCTTTTCATAATCTATTTTCACAATAATTATCTCAAGAAGATGGACTGTGGTGAAAGGGCTGCAACTTTTTGGAACCGGTGTAAGGAAGTGGATTCTTCAGTTTAAGTTGAGTACTAAGAAACACTACCAAGCTGCCGCGAGACACTTACTCAAGAAGTAGCCTGATGGGAAACCTTTGCTATGCACACACTGCTTTCAGTGTGATCATCTCAAGGATACCGGTAGGCCAGGCAGTATCGTCCTTGTATACAAGATGGCGCGGCTTGACTTGGATGCCGACGAAGACTTTCTGAAAGACGAATGGCGATTCCTACAGCTTGAAGTTCCAGCTTCTGACCCCGACATGAGGATAGACCATTACTGGTCGCAAATATTTTCCATGACTGGACCGAACAATGAGCCGAAGTTTTCCAACATTTCTAAAGTAGTAACGGCTACTTTGCCCAACGACCATGGTAACGCCGATGTTGAGAGAGGCTTCTTGGAGTCAAAGCAGCAACTATAGCCGAATCAAGCTCGCATGAAGGAGCGTTCCAGCGAACCCAGGGTTTCGCATTGAAAAAACTCTGAACTCTTTTGTCAGTTGGCCGCAGCGCGAATCGGAAGTATGAAAAGTATATGCAAGAGCATCGTGATGAAGAGGCGGCACGATCCAGAAAACAGGCTGAGGATGAAGAACAACAGCAGTCAAAGGGAGATGAATGAGCAGCAACAACGAGCAGACAGAGAAAAAATCGCGAATCTCGAAAAGAAAGTCAAAGAAAAGCAGGAGGCAGAGAGAGAGAACAGAGGAAAGCCGCCGAGCAACTATTGGAGGACGCAACCAAAAAGTTTGAAAATGCATTGAAGAAGAACGATATGACAGCGACAAAGGTGGATCAAGGAATGCTAGCAGGAGCGAAGGCTATAAGCGAGAGGGCTGAGAAGTACTACAAGGAAAGTGCGCCACCGCAGAAGACAATAAAGAGAAAATCAACAACTTTACAGAAGTTATTTCAAAACCTCACTGGCAAGAGAAAAAATGGCCCCGAAGACCATGAAAACCCTGGCGACTCTGACCCGACCCCTCTGCCTTAATTTTAGGAATTGATGACTTTATATGTGATGTTATAATGTGATTTTATTTTTTAAGTACAGTCTACTGAGTATAGACCTTAATAGTACGAATAATAATATAATAATAAAGATAATATACAAATTACTTTAATTTTAATAAATATTCTTTTAATAAATATTGTAGCATTTGTCTTGTCCTTCATTTACTTCCCATATTTTACAAATTTCTCACGGAAATACTGGAAATGGTGAAAAAAATTGGACCAGCTTTCACAAAAGTTCCTAAATTGGTTAGGAATATGTCACTATTTAAACGAAACAGTCAGTATTATGTTACTATTTCTGTGAAAGATAAGTCACTATTCTAATATTTTTGATCCTTTGAAGCGGTGGTAACCCTGACAATTATGTGCACCATAAGATTTACAAAGTGCTCTATAAGTTTGGCGATCAGAACACTGATTTTGATAATAAATGTCGACAATTTCCAAGCGTTGCATTGATGATAACCCCCCTTGTTAACCCAAAAAAGGTGCTTCTTCCGTCTCTCCATATTAAGCTTGGACTAAAGAAAAACTTTGTCAAAGCCGTGGACAAAGAATGTAATTGTTTCAAGTACCTAAATAAAATATTTCCTCTCTTAAGTAAAGCAAAGCTAAAAGAAGCCATATTTATTGGACCTCAAATAAACAAGTCTCTAGGTGATTTTCGTTTTCAAAAAAAAAAATTAAGTGAAAAGGAACTGGCAGCTTAGAGGTGTTTCGTAAGTGTTGTGAAAGGATTTCTGGGCAACACGAAAGGATTTTTTTAAGGAAAATTTGAGTGCAATAAGCGACGAACAACGAGAGAGATTTCACAAGGATATTAGGACGATAGAAGCAAGATACCAGAGATGCTCAAACCCATCTATGTTAATTTCACGGTTCATTATGTTTACTCGCTCCATTAGGTAGGGTTGTTATATAAATAGAACATAGTTTAGTATTTAGAATTAGATTAAATTATCTCCTGATGATGCTCACATGCTTAGAGAAACACGCGTCGAAAATGTAAAAAAGTAATTTGGTGTTTAGTGGTAAATCTCTTCGAGTTTAATTCAAAGTGAATTTTGGAGTGTACGAGGTATATAAGTAAATAGAAATATAAATATGATGTTGATAAACCAAATTTGAAACAAACTTTTTGTTCGGAATTTTTATCAGTTTTAAAAAGCAGCAATCATAAGCAGATAAAGCGCAGATCATATTTGAGATAGATTAATCTAACCAACAGCTTAAAACAAACTGTTTGTCAGTAGGCACCAAAATTTTACATGAGAATTTCGTACATTGGTACCAACTCACAGCAAAAAGAAATATTTGCATGAGAGTCTAACAAAAGTATTTGCATTTTTGAGATACGAGGGTTGCTATTTATGTATGGGGAATTGGCAACAATGGTGTTGTTAGGCGTCATCTGACATATACATCGTAAAGTTTGATATTCTTGACTGTATACGTACTCAGAACGTTTTATCGTGCGGACGCTATTTGCGTTGTTTAGTGACTTGAAAATTTCATCTCATCATCATGATTTACTACGGCTTTCGACGTGGATTATCTCAACAACAGTTCATCGATTGCACTTGTTTTAGTGAATTCTATCGTGGCCGTCGTTCGCTCATGGACTAATTTGAAGAAGGTAGTCCAAAATATATTGTTGTGCTAAAAAAAATCAATGCTGTGCGCAAACTGAAAAAGTAACATAATTATGTGACATACCGTGAGATTGAGGCATCCCTGGGCATTAGTATAAAAAGCATAGAGAGGATTTTACATGAACATTTAGCGGTGAAAAATATTTGTGCGCGTTGGATTCCGCAAAATTTGACAATCGCTCAAAAAAAAAGGCTCGTGTCGATTAGTGCAACGAAATGTTCAAAAAATACAGCCGCGGTTCATCAAAAACCGTGTATAACATCTATACAGGTGACGAATCTTGGATCTATGCGTATGAGCCCGAAAGTAAACAGAAGTCGACTGTATAGATCTTTTAAAATGAGCCAAACCCAACAATAGTTGTTCGAAACAAATGACCGCCTGTTTTCTAAGATAAATGGGCACATGGCTACAGTGCCCCTACAGAATCGTAGAACAGTCAATTCTGAATGGTATACAACCATTTATTTCCAAGAAGTCTTTGAGGAAATATGAAAAAACAACTACCGACGCAGGATCATTCCTCACTATCACAACAAAAGCCTTCACACATCGGACCGAACAATTCAAAATTTGACTGGTTAAAATATCGAATTGATGGGTTTTTACACTCTTTTTTTAAGTAATACCTTCAAATTATTCTAATATCGCAACTTATTTCACTAATTTTTTTGCTGAAGAGCTAACATGTTTATCTGTCGGACCCAATGTTCTAATCGGCTTAAACCTTTTGCCACACCACAGTACCTTTTAAGAGGGTTTTTTGAATGAACATTTCCAATATTTTTATGACACAGCATGGAAGAGTTATATCCGCAGATTGTTCGCAAAAAAAGCAAATTTTATGACTTAAAAAAACGTTTATTTACCTGAACCATTTACAGCATATAATTTCCTTTAAAGATTGCCGTTTTTATTTTCACTAAACAAAATAAAACCCTTTACACGTCGAACCTTTTTAGCCCGAAAAGCAGCATCCTCCGAAATAAAATACTCCGCCAACAATCTCATAAAAAAACAATTTGCCCTATTTTTTTACTTTGGGAAATAATTGTAGCTGTATAAAAATAACTGGCTGTTTTTTTATCGATAGGGTACCTTTTTTAATTGGGGTAAGTGAGTAAAATTTGGTCCTTCCGAATTGAGTCCAGGAATTATTGATAAAATTTAACATTATTGTTTTATTGAAGGCCTTTGTGTTGGTCATAATAGGACAATCGTTTTGTTTACAGAAAGCATCATAATCGCGAGGTGAGAAAAATGTGTTCGTCCGGTTTTTTTTTCTAGTTGTCCCTTTGAGGCGCCAGAAATGTAAAATTTACTAGACAACAAATTATTATATCCTGGTTATAAATTTTACAGCATCTCTTTACTATCGCCACTTTTAAAATTAGAAATGTATATACGTAACTAAAACAGAAATGCAAGAGAGGTAATATGAACCGAAAAATAGTTAGTATATATACAAGAGTAGTTTGAAAAGTTTCCAGCCTTTACTTTTTTCAGTACTTTCTTGTCAAATTCAATTATATTCTCAACATAGTCTCCTTGTAATTCTATACACTTTTCTCAGTGATGCTCCCACTTCTTTAATCCGTCCAAATAGTAGTTAATATCTTATTCTGCAAAATAGCCGTTTACGCATGCGATCACCTCCGAGAAAAACTTTAAGCGTAGGAAAGAGAAAAAAGTCGTTAGGAGCTAAATCTGGTAAATATGATATATGGCCAATCAATTCGAATCCCAATTCGTGAATTTTGCCATGGCGACCACTGAAGTGAGAAACAGTGCATTGTCTTGGTGGAACAAAACTTTATTTTTATTCCAATGCGTCCACAATTGTCAAGTAATGATGCGTAGTATGCTGCTGTTATTGTTTTTCCCTTTTCAAGATGGTCGATTAACATTTTGGACGTCCCGAACATTTATCGTCAACCAAGCTGCTACGAACACGTTTAAATTCAGCACCAGAGTCCTCGAAAACAGCATCCATCTCAGCTTTAATTTGCGTAGGCGTATTGCCTTTCAAGTTCAAGAATTTGACCGCTCGATATTGGATTTTTTCGTTCTTTACAGAAACACCATCATCGACAGACATAAAGTGCTCTTAAACAACAACTGAACATCTAATATGGCTGAAATTTTCAAGGTTACCTTTCAACGAATGCGCAATTATGCTACCACAATATTTTTGAAGAGTAAGGTAATCTTCATATTGACACTAGAAACTTTTCCGACTACCCTCGTAAATGATTTGATAAATAATTGTTGGGTTAATGAAGGAGATCGTCTCATTTTTTTGGAGTGGATCACAATGGAAAAACTCTTTACTAAAAATTACATTATCAAGACACAGACATTTAAAATTTAAGATAGCTTAAGACTTTAGATAGAAATAGTGTTACTTTAAGTAGAAATAAATCTAAGACAAGTTTATTAACACTTTAATGAAATTTCTGGCATTGTTTATTTTTTGTTCTCAATGTGTGGTCTTATCTTGGATGTAACAATACGAATTCTATTTTCAAAGTACGAGTCCGTTATTCTGGTACTATTTTTTGATTTGATGTTTCATTCGATAAAACAACTGCTCACATACATAAGTGCTTCCAAGTAATGACATCATTTTCTAAAAATAAGGTTGAATACTTGGAAATTTATTTTTTTAAAAGGCCCAAATTGTATTTTTCTTTTAATTCACTATTGCACTGCAGATCTATAAGTTCCATTTGCAAATTTCCTCGAACATCTTCAAAAGATAAACTGAAAGGTATCCCGAAAAAATTTATTAAATTTTCATTTTCCATGAAGTCCTGAAATCTCGAAGTAAATTCTTCCTGTAAATCAGTTAATGTGGAAATGTACTTATCCACCTCACAAGTTGGACAATTAAAAGTTGACAAGATCGGAAAGTGCGTGAAATCTTTTTTCTGTAGCTGCATTTTCCATAAATTGAATTTAACTTCAAAGAATTTTATATTGTCATTCAAGTTGTTTATAAAGTTTTTCCTTGCCTTGTAGCCGCCCATTCAGCTGGTACAGATGTAAAGTCAGATCAGTCAGGAAGCCAAAATCACTGAGCCAGTCTTTATAATCGAAGAGAGCAGTAGGTTTTCATTTGTGAGCCAGAAACGTTTTAATTGCTTCTTTGAGATTGAACATCCGCTTCAATACTTTTCCGCTATTATTTTACTTTAATATAAAGTTATACCCTTTAATTCCATCAAAATAAATGACATTAAAGAAAATCAGTTTGTTCATATACGATTTATCCCACTGTGTTTTGTCCTCCTTTTTCAGATTTGTTTGATTTTCGTTTTAACAAATCCACATGTCCATAATTGACTGTTACGCTGGTACACATCTTCTATTACAATAATATTTACTTTTACCAAGACCCGTAAACATTTTAACAGGAGACGATCCCGCTGTTAATATATGCGTGGGCACGATCTAATCGATAGGAAAAAGAACCATAACACAATATATAGATTAAATATACTTTGGTTGGGCTTCGAGTTTTGTCGCCATAGCTAAAATATTTGTTATCTGTAGCTATTTTCACTACCTACGTTAATAAATGCGGTCGGGGGCGTTATTTACTTAGAAATATTCACTCCATTTGGTCAGCCAACAAATAATTCGACAAAAGGATAAAAGCACGTACTAAATATCACAAAAATTATTGTGAACATTTTACTAAATATATTTAAATTTAGCGCATAAAATAAAACGAGGAACATTAAACGCTTAAAGGGATTGTTAAAATTCTTTTTATCGCTCAGTTGGCAAAACTGTCCTCTATACTGACGTGGCCACCAACGTCTTCAACTGAAGTTAACATTGCTAAAGTGAAGGAAATGGTGCTGAAAATCGTCATATAAGTTTCAAAGAGATAGATTCTTATCTTTCTGTACCTCACGAATCAATTCGTACCATTTTAAGCGATTGTTTGGGTATGAAACGCGTTGCCGCTCGATTAGTGCCGAAAGATCTGAATTTTCTTCAGAAACTCAATCGCGTAAAGGTCGCTGAAGACATGTTTGAACGAGTCAATTTCAACCCCACATTCATAAAATTGTAACTGGTAATGAGACAGGGGTACGAGTTTGACATGCAAACCGGTCAACAAGCTTCGGAATGGCGCCTTCCCCCTGAGCCGAAACAAAAAAAAACACGTCAATGTCAATCAAAAGTTACGATGATGTTGACAGTTTTCTTTGATTATCGCGGTGTTATGCACCAGACCATGAAAAAGGCCAGATTTGTGGAAAGAAAACGGTTGGACCATCTCACAAAGTAATCATTGTGAACGAATTTATGGCCAAAAACTCAGCAATTACCATTGAACAACCACCGTATTCACCACATATGGCTCCGGCCGACTTTTTTCTCTGCTTAAAATGCTTTTTAAAAATGTGGCTGAACTCACTCCATCCATTGACTTGGAGCCATCAGTGTATATGATGTTATCAGGTCGGAGGTCTTGAATGATTTTAGGAAAGATGGTAGCAGGAGAAGGGACACCAGAAAAAGGTTTGTTATATGGAAGAAGGCTGAAAATT
The DNA here is from genome assembly GCA_031761425.1 of Cosmopolites sordidus. Classification (NCBI taxonomy): domain Eukaryota; kingdom Metazoa; phylum Arthropoda; class Insecta; order Coleoptera; family Curculionidae; genus Cosmopolites; species Cosmopolites sordidus. The sequence goes on along the minus strand of JARFXV010001479.1, from coordinate 97,432 downwards.
AGGGACACAGCGCTGAACTAACCATGGCGGCTTGTGGGGGAAAGTTATTGGGTGACAGTGGGGCAAAGAAATTTTCTATTTTCTTTGATTATCGTGGTGTTGTGCACTCGGTAGAAGGTCAGACGGTAAATAAAGAATATTAGCTGAGCGTTATGCGGCTTTTGAGAGAGAAAACTTGAGGATTTTACATCATGACAACGCACCATGTAACAAGGCTATCATTGTAAACGAATTTCAGGGCAAAAACTCAACCACCGAACTCAAATACCACCGAACAACCACCGTATTCAGCTGATATGGCTCCGGCCGACTTTTTTCTCTTTCCCAAACTCAAATTACCACTTCGAGGCACCCGTTTTCAATCGATAGAAGACATAAAAGATAATTCGCGGCGAGAATTGAAATCGATTCTGGAAAATGCATTTAAAAAATGTTTTGACAATTGGATTCGTCGGCATAAGTGTATTATTTCGGAAGGGGCCTACTTTGAAGGCGAGACAATATATTTGGAAAAATAATAAACATTTTGTGTCCTATTCATCAATTTCCGGTACTTTTTTGACAGAATGTACACTGTTAAGCCTTATTAATATATTTTGTTTAAAGTAATTTTTTCGTTGTTTCTAAGACAATATTAATTTTCCAGAATAAATTTAAAAGGCATGCATGGTATTAATCTCAATATAAACAATTATAATACTTTATTCACAATTATACGTTGATAAGATATTTTTGAAAAAATTACGTGGTCAAAAAATAAGAGTAATTTTTATTACAAACCATAAAAAAACTAAAAAGTGTAATTCTCTAAAACTGTTTAATCTATATAATTACCGAAGCTTAGTACTTTGTAGAATGGCTCTTATTCTTAATTACTGATTGACATATTCTTGATCGATTAGATGTCGGAATGTTTCTACAGGTATGAAAATCAACCTGTTTGAATTTTTTGCCATAATGTCTTTTGCCTAATGTCTAAGATTCTCGAGTCTTACACTTTAATATGCTTCCTGTTCCCAAAGAGATTTACCAGTAAACACCGAAATATTTCTTAAAATTTCTCGAAGCACATTTCGCTAACCATGTTAACATCATCAAGAGATGATTTAATCTAATTTTAAAACTAAACTATGTTCTATTTATATGAGAACCCTAATTGCTAACCTGAAACCTAACCCTTTGAATACCCTCTGATGCGTGTTTTCAAAATACAAAAAAAGATAATTCGAATGATGGGTAGGGTGTCACTACTGTCAACATTTCGACCAATTTTTAAACAATGCAGGATTTTGACTCTACCATCACTATATATTTTGGAGATTATCATCTTTGTTAGGCGAAATTTTGTAGCATTCGTAAAAAATAGTGATTTTCATCACTATGACACAGGAGGCTTTGATGAACTTGTTTTACCAATATATTCATGTAAGATAGTTGAACATAATGTTTACTATAGAGGTGTGAAGCTGCATAATAAGTTGCCACAACGATTTAAACATGTTCAGAATGACAACGAATTTAAAAAATTAGTCCGCGAATTTCTTATAAGTCAAAGTTTTTATAGTTTAGGAGAATATATGTCGTAGATTCAATGCTTATTTATGTATACCATGTTTATTTGTGCAAGATTATCATTTCATGTATTATTTCTGAGTTCGTGTGACTGAACATTCTGCCATTTCTGTCAATCCGACTTAATCATGGATATTTTTATTGTTGTGGGGATGGAATAAAATACTTTATTAAAGTATTAAATTATTAAATTATATACTTTATCAAGAATAAAATATTTATATGTAGGTTTAAATGTTATATATTCTTTGTATGCACAGAAGTGTGGCAATGTGCATGCTCTTGTTTTGACTTGATCCATGCATATTTGTATTGTCTTGAGGATTCAATAAATTATTATTATTATTATTCTGCTCATCCTTACTGTAGAATCTCAGCTCATGCTGGCCGGTATTCCAATGCCAAGATGAAAAAGCAATTCAGCTCCTCTCACCCTAGCATAATATCTTACGAACAATGTGACACGTCTGCAAGAGCACGGCACGCTGTCCCACTATGGCAATCGATCTCGAGATCCCGAGGCTCTCGAGGTTCTTTGAAAATCTCTTACTTATCAGGCCTTCGGCGGATATAACGAAGGGCACTACATCTACCTTACTCAGTTTCCACTGGTTCTTCAAGTCGTATGCCAGATTTTCATACTTTGTGGATTTTTCTATCTCAGTTTTTCTAATGTTGTGAGACAGTGGCACTGCGATGTCAATTATAAAAGCCCTCTTGTCCTTTTTGTTGATTAGAACAATATCCGGCCTGTTATAATCAACCGTTCGATCAGTAGTGATAGGTCTGTCCCAGTAAAGAATGGTATCGGATGATTCAAGTACAGGAGAAGGCGAGTACTTATAATATGGAGGAGGTGCATTTTCAATAGCGAGTATTTTTTTGCAATTTGTTGATGTATAATTTTTGCCAGCTGATTATGCCGTCCTAAATAAGCATTAGGAGCAAGGGCCGGGCAACCGCCAATAAGGTGCTCAATTGTTTCCCCCAAAGTACCGCATTTCCTGCACTTATCGACTACGTCCAAATGCAGTATGTGCTTTTCATAGTTTTTTGTTCTTGTTACCCTATCTTGAATAGATATCGCGAAACCTTCTGTTTCTGGGTACAAGAGTCCATCGGTCAGCCACTTCAGAGACAATTGTTCGTCAATGGTGTCATCTTCGAGTGACTTAGGAAACCTTCCGTGCAATGTTTGTCCTTTCCATTCTCGAACACAGTCCGTGAGCGTTGTTCTGCTATCAATACGATTCCGTTTATTTAGGTTCAGTGGGGTGAAACCCCGATCCTCATTTGCAACCAATTTCATCAACGTACTGTTTGAATCAAGGAAGTGTTTTCTCATTCTATTTTCTTGATTGAGACAGAGATTTTTTACGTTTACAAGGCCTCTACCCCCCAACTTTCTTGGGATGTATAGTCTTTTCGTAGATGAGTTTCGATGCAGGCATCGGAACTTTGTCAATGTTCGGCGCGTCAACCTATCGAGCTCATCAAGGTCAGTTTCTGACCATTTAACTATGCCAAAAGAATATGTCAGGGTTGTAATGAGGTTTCCTCCGTTCAGTTTGGTGTTTAAAAGTTTTGCAAGTCTCTTTTGGTATAGAGTGGAAAAGTCCTTCTTTAACTGGTTATGATCAAGTTTATGCTTTTGGGGTATTCCTAAATATTTGTAGGACTCTTCTGGTTCTAGTGGTTGTATGTTACCTTTTCCTTCTGTATACTAATGGTAGAGCATTTGTCCAGTCCGAATGACATTCTGATATCCCTACTGAATGTTTCAACCGTTTTTATCAATGAGTTTAATTTTTCTCTAGTTTTATTATTATTATTATTATTATTATTATTATTATTATTATTATAGAATGCGTCGAAAAAAAAATCCGGACGGTCCATATACACGATTACCGAGGAATATATCGTTAAAAATGGTCGAAGTCAGAGATACATTGAAATCTTGTAACAGCCTTAATTCTCCTTCTCAAAAAAACAAACTTCATATTTCTAATACAAAAGTGCCGAGATTGTATGCTCTACCAAAAATTCATAAGTCAGGAAAATCAATGAGACAACTTGGCAAAATGGTTAACAAAGGAATTTGAAAATCTACCAAACCAACTACCTTCCTGTTCTGTGATAATCTCAACCAAGTTCATAGAAAAAGTCAAAAACACACATCTACAGAAAGGTGAGGTCCTGCTTTCCTTTGACGTATTATCGTTGTTTCCGAGTGTCCCGATTCCACATACCTTGACATACCTAAGAGAGTTACTCGAGTTAAATGGTTTTAATAACAAGATTGTTTCTGAGTACATCTCCTTAACAAGATTATGTATGGTATCCAAAGTGAATGATAATAATAAGAACACTGTAGATAAATTAATTAGAAAACATAAGTTTAGAAAATTATTGAAAGAATCTTCCGACATTTTAAAAGGATCATTTGATGCCTAATTAACACGATGGCGAGACAACATTTTGAAAAAAGTGGACATTAAAGTTGTGTACAAACCATATAATAAATTAAGAGAAGTTCTGGGTAATCCAAAAGATAAAGTAGAGCAACATGAAAAGTCGGGGATTTACGAAATTAGCTGTCAAGATTGTGATCGAAGGTATATTGGGCAAACAAAAAGATCCATATTAACGAGATATAACGAACACATTACCCACATTAGATATGGGAGAAATGAAAAATCTTGTATTGCCCAGCATGCAATTGAACATGACCACAACATAGACATTAGTAATTTAAGACTGGTTAAAAGTGTACATAACAATAGGGCTTTGGATGTATCTGAAAGCATTCAAATGGAAAAATGCTAGAAAATAATGAACCGCGATAAAAGATTCGTTTATTCCGAACCGGGATAAAGGAAGTTCAGTTCAGTTTTTTTCAATTATTAATGTAAGGGTCAGTTAAATTCGTGGTTTATTTTTTCTTTGTTTTGTTCTCTTTTTCCCCCCTTTTTTTAAATTTTTTCTTATATCTTTTTTTTACACACTTCGTTAGGAAGGTAATAGGTTAACAATTCAGATTCTCATACATGGTAAATAGAACATAGTACAGTTTTAAAATTAGATTAAATCATCTCCTGATAATGCACACATGGTTAGCGAAACGTGCGTCGAAAACTTTGAGTTTAATGTTTCATACCGAAGGTTCTAATAGAAAAATTGATGTTTCCTCTTGATAAAACTTACTAGGAATTACGACAAGACCGTAGAAATACGACAGGACCGTAGGAATTACGACAAGACCGTGGAAATACCTCCGTAGCAGAGGTATTTCCACAGTATTCTACGAACCATTAAGATCAGTTTTTTGTTTTCTATAGTTAAGTTTGTTTCTATCTCGTTTACAGTGCAGTCAAGTGTTTAAGTCGATGTTACATACAATAACAAGTTTTAGTCCTCAATTTTGCAAAAATCCAGCGGATAAATTTTGTTATATATGCGGATGATATTGATGTGCGGTCTGTGAGGCCGAGCGTTATTGAAATTCTTTCCCCGCACGGGGTGTATTGGGCTTCTAAGTACCGTCGAATTTAGTTGCGCTCACGTCATTGAGAGGAACAGTTAGTGTTGGCGGGATCACACAATCGATTTGAAATTTCAGAGAAAAAATGAAATTGAAAATGAAAATGAATCGAAATGTCAGTGTTTAAGTTATTATTTTTTTTAATTGTATACTGTTATTTGTTGTTTCATTTGCAGAATTACATTAAAAAAAGCGAAATGGAGACTCGGAGTGTATCGAGTAAGAAGCGCAAATCAAATTTAGAGGAAAAATTGTCATACGACGAGGTCAAGAAGGGTAGTTGGAACTTCAAGTAGTCATTTTCAAGATCCCGTCATGTCCCGGCTGGAATCTGAAGGTTCGTGATTCTGAAGCCGATGATATTGGAGATAACTATATATCCGAACGGAGTGGAGTAACAATGATACCGACACGATAAATGAGTCTCCGATTCTGAAAATGTGCAGGAACAAAACCAGTTGTCATCAAGCGAAGACGAGCTTCATTTGTCTAATTTTGAATCCTATTATGGAAATAATTGATTCAAATGGGTGAAGTATCCACCAAATAAATCTGTGCGAACTCCCCAACATAATATAATTACCAAAAGATGAAAAGGAAGCGGTTTTTTTGACAGTGATATTTTGGACGAGGTATTGAAGTGGACTAACGTAAAAATGTCGCAGTACAGACAGAAATTTGCCAGAGAAAATAGATCGGAATTACAAGAGCTTGATATAATAGAACTCCGAGCTTTTCTCGGACTTCTCATGTATAGTGCAGTTTTTAAATCCAATCGTGAAAATGCTGACTATGTTTTTACCACAGATGCTACAGGACCAGATATTTTTAGGTGTGTAATATCGAAGATTAGATACCTGTTATAACCGGACTGACAGGGCAATAAGAAAGGAAACTGACAAATTAGCCATATCGTACATATTCAACAAATTTGTCTGCAATTGTCAAGCTGTATATAATGTATCAAAGAGCTCTAGAGTACATAAAATGCTTGTGGCGAAATGATTCAGAGGTCGATCATACTTGATTATTTACATGTCAAGTAAGCCATCAGTATGGACTGAAGATAATGTTTGTTTGATGCATCAAATGGATATTTCTATAATAGTTATATTTATTCAGAAGGAGGGTCAGATGGCGAAACTTTAGTGAAAGAGAAAAATAAACTAATGGTTCCTACTCAGTGTATCATATGTTTGACAAAGCCCTCGAATGACTTGGATGACAGCAATATAAACGTGACCTGTGCAAACTTGTTCACCTCTATAAAATTGATTGATTGTTTGATGAAGAGGGGCTTGACTTGTATTGGTACAGTTCGACAGAATAAAAAAAGAAGTGCCTAATCAATTTATTTCTTCAAAACAAAGAGTAGACGGTATAACACCATATGGTTTTACGAGCCAAATAACACTGATTTCTCATGTTCCCAAGAAATCTAAGGCCATCATTTTGGCATCTTCTATGCATTACCATGGTATAATAAATACTAAGGCAAGATATTGCGCATGGTGGGCGGAGCTTTGTTGACGGGAATACGTCATCCGTTGAGTAAAATTCGAACATTATAGTTTTGACATGTAACAAGTTTACTAGAAGTTTATGTACGGCGTTTGCGTGATGTTAATCTAAAATATTCAATAATAACAATGCGTTGTGCTGTATTTGGGTGTAACTCCAACAATCAGTCGAAAAATAACCCGTGTGATGTGAAGTTTTTCCATTTTCCCAAGAATGAAGTTGCGTGTAAGAATTGGATCCATGCCACAAAAAGACAGCATAATTTTAATCTGAAAAGGGCTTGTATTTGTTCGAAACACTTTTTAAATAGCGATTTCAATGAAAATCTTCAACATAAATTGTTACATTACACACCAAAAAGTTACCGAGGATTGAAGGATAATGCTGTACCGACTCAAAATCTGGCAGTTCTAAAAAACCATTATCGAATGAACAATCTGCAAGAATTGAAAAAGGGATAGAAAACAAGTAATCTCCGAGGTGTTGACCAGGTAATTATCACAAGAGAAAAATAATTGAAATAGAAATTAAACCGAAAAAACATTGAATTATGTTTATAAATTTGTTGCTTTAAAAAGTAGGGTGTTTTATTTATTTATGCTTGATTAGATGTTGGGATGGTGGTAGAAATAGTAATGATGGTGATGGTAGTAATATTTCTAATATTCCATGTTGATACCCCAGATTTGCCAATAAGCAATTCAACGATCAAGAAATTCGACTCCAAAAATGATCCACTTATGTTGAACAGTACTCATGAAGGAGATATTGACGAGGATCTTCATGAACTTGAATATGATGGGCTCCAATATTTAGCTGAATATATGTTTCAAGTTATTAAGATTCCAGTTTAGAAAGACCCAGCACGTCCAAATATACCTGGACTGATCATTTAAATGAAGGAGGTTTACACAAACCTTCTGAAGACTTTCTTTCACAAATGAAACAGCCTGAACAAATTTTTAAGTCTGTTAATGGAGAATCCTTGACCAAAAATTATTTGAATAATTTGATGCTTAGAAGTAGCCACAGTGAATGCCCAGAAAAGGCAAAAAAAACTATTTTTTCGATAATGAATGTAAGTGTAAAATTAGGTAAAAGAAAGATGATTAAAACTATTACATAATTACACTTATAGCTAATTCACAATGGACATAAGCTTCAGAAATATGTACAATTTTAAATTTAGGAAACGAATTGTTGTCATTTTTAATACCAATATAAAATATGGCTAGATATTTGTTGAATAATTAATATTTTATTTGTGACAAAAAATATTGAATTTAGTTGGATCTTAAATATAAAAAGCAATATTTACAAATTGCAATTTTATATAACCAATATATATTAGTTTTTACATACATTTTTAAACTGAGAAACAAAATGATTTGTTTATATACATTTCAAATACTCCTAATAAATAATATTAATCTATAAAACGAAATGTTCTTGCCTATAAATAAAAAATATTCGAACTATCGAAGTTCTTTTGTTCTGCAAATAGTGTCTTAAATTCAAATAAAATTGTGTACGTGTCTGTTATATACAATTTTGTAGTCTGTTGCCGGCCCTGATAAAGTATTTGTCCTCAATATAAAGCCTTAATTCAAGTACAATGCATTTAAATTGTATTTCAAAGTCTAGCAACGAAGATATTTGAATTTTACTCAACGAGTGACGTCATGCGCAAACAGGACACATGTTGATATACGGGAATATCAGGCCCTGATGCATTAGAATGCAGAAATTGACCAACTCACTGGTAAATCAGAAATTATAGCATATTATAATTTCATAAAGGGTGGAGTTGATGAAATGAATACAAAGTTTGCAATTTGCACTATAATCTAGTCATTGAAGAAAGAAACTAAACCCAAATATATTCAGGCATAGTGCACGTGATCGTTACAGGACCGCACTAACAACTGTCCTCTTTTTGGGCGGGGTACAGCTAATATCGACAACTTCATCAGCTGTGTCCGTATCAGACATTTTATGACAACAAAATATAATTATTAATAAATCTAATGCAACCCGAAAAATGAAAAAAACTCACGGCAGTGTATGAGTTACTGCTGCCAAACCTGTGTTTCTGTCGATCGGCAACCTGCCGACCATCTGGGTTTTCATTGGTGGCCCCCGCCAATAGCAGGGGCGTTCAGGCTAAAATATCACGTGCTGATCACGCGTTGGTCGTTGTTTATGTTGACTGTCTTTCTTTGGAGAATAGACTTTAGTAGCCGCCGAATAAGACGTTGGCTTATAGCTATATTTTACCGCATGTTCAATATTAGTAGTATCAATGTATACCTACTATAGCAAATTCATCGCCCTAACAGCAAAGACAAGGAATCGTTTATAAAAGAAATAGCACGCGCATTAGCGTAAGAGCACATCAGAGACTAGTGCCTAATATGAGATTGCAGCGAGAATTTAGAATGAGTTGGTCAAGAGTCTTACGAACAGCTATGCCTGATCAGCCCCCACCACAACCTGAAGATGAGAAATCAAGAAAAACATGTAATTTTTGTCCTCCAAAACTTAGTCACAAGTCAACATACAGGTGTTATTCCTGTAAAAAAATGTGTGTCTACAAAGTGCTAAGCAAGTCTGCTCAGATAGCATCTAATTTTTATACAACTTTACACATTGTCCTTTTTTTTAAACCTTAAAGTTTGCTATGTTATTTGTTTTTTTTTAATTTAATTGTTATCAAAGGACATGAAGAAAAGTAATTTTTGTTAATTTTTATGACTGTTTATATGTTTTGGTCAAAATAACGATCTCTTACAATAAATGCCAAAAAATAGTTTTAAATCGATAATAAAACTAATAAATATTGAAATTTGGTACATTTATTTTTTTTAATTTGTTATAGGCCCTGCTCTAACATTTGATAATGTAATGATCAATATTTGTCCCAATTTTTCATCACAGTTCATACCTAAACATAGCGGCCTGTGGAGCCGCACGTCAGTAGTGTTACGAAAAATGCACGTCAATAGCTAAAGGTTAAAGTCACAAGCTAGATATATATCCGAGAAAGTCAAAAAAGCCTATCTTTTATATTATAAGTGCCAAATTGGAGATCAAGTTGGACTCTCATGTTTGCTGTGTGAGTTGTCACATAAATTTAGTGAGTGGTTGCATTGCAAGAAAAATTCTATACCGTTTACTGTTTCTATGGTGTGGAGAGAACCTACTGTCCATATAAGTGATTGCTACTTTTGTATCACTAAAATAGAAGTGATTTAAAAAAAAAACAAAGGAACCAAATTCAGTATCTAAAATTGCCTTATGTATTTAGGTCAGTTCCTCCTTTAAGACCAGTTCCTTTGTCAAAGCCATGGACAAACAACATGATGATTTCAAGTACCTAAAAGAAATATTTCCTCCTTAAGTGATGCAAAACTAAAAGAAGGCATACTTATTGGACCTCAAATAAGGATGATTTCCGTTTTCAAAAAAAAAATTAATGAAAAAGAATTGACAGCTTGGAAGTGTTTTGTAAGTGCAGTGAAAGGATTTCTGGGCAATAAGAAAGATGAAAACTATTAAAACCTCACAGATGAACTCCTGAAAGCCTATAAAATACAAAGGTCTCGCATGACCTTTCAGTCAAAATATGTCGTCTCCTTTTTTTCCTCGACATCAACCCCGTAAACTAAACTAAAAAAGAACTGTACGTGTTACAGTAATTAATTCATTTTCGGATTTAGGACTACAACATACTTCATATATACCTATTTTCATCAATGTTACCTCAAAAAAGTATAGTTTTATTGACCTGTGTTATAGATCGATGAGGCACGAATTTAAATTTAAAAAGTTAGGCGGCCAGTACATCAAATTGCCATAAATATTTTCTACAGAACGCATACGTTTCATCAATGTGTTTATTTGTCTTTCACGATACGGCATCATACTGTGTACATCTTCCTGCTGTAATACATACTATTGACCGGAGGAAAAATTCCCATGTTCGCCTGGGACGCGAATACAACAAATTATACGACACAGAAAATGCAACAATGGCGAAATAATGGTGAAAACCTATAAACGTCTATCTGTTTTAGCTTCCTCAACGTCCTGCCTATGTGTTTAGGAGTCATAAGTCAATTTTAGAGCCCATAACTGTTCGGATCCAATTGATTGGTTAATAGAAAATATCTTTCAGGCGAAGAAAATCCTCTCGTGACCAAAGCAGTGCGAAGACGGTTTAAAGAATGTCGTTATTAACAATTTAGAAGAAACATTTGTTGAACAAACACTATTCGGCTTGGTAATAAGTTCTGTCTGTTACTTTTCTCTTACTTTTGGTGCCATATTTTCATGGCAGAAAATGATGTGACAAACTTTGAAATTATAGATCATTCACCTGATTATTCATCTCATTTAATTCCATTTGATTATTATTTCAGGAAACTACGAAAATAATTTAAAAGAGCATAATGTCGAGTATTATATATATATATATATATATATATATATATATATATATATATATATATATATATATATGGCTGTTTTAAAAAAATCGACTATTTCTTTTTCTTAAAAGTATCGAAAATATTAAAAATTACGAAAAAAAAAAATACTGTGTAACCTAGAGCTCTTAATATTAATATTAAGATCGCAAATTTCAATTTCCCATTTAAATAACAGGATTTATTTTTAAACTTTGGAATTTTATAGCTCTATAACGGAACATTACAGTGGAAAGACTATTACATATCTTTATTTGAACGTTCTTTAAAAAAAGTCTCTTATAAATTTTCGATAAATTTACTTTTTCAAAAGTTATTCGAGGCTAAAGTTAAAGGGATAATAAATTTTTACATTTTTTCCATTTTTCGACGAAACTATCAATTTTATCGAAAAATGTTATTTGATCTTTTTTGTAAATCATTCCATTTCCTATAAATTTTCATTAATATAGTTTTCGAAACCCCGTAAGGATCGTCAGTTATTTAAATTGAAATGTGAATTTTTCCAAATTATCGGATTTTTATTGTTTATAATTGATTATACAATTATTCAATTTTTCAACTGAAAATTGTTTACTTATTACATCTAATTAATTGCCAAATAAAACGTGTACTTATTTATGTTCAAAAATACTGATTTACTTTACTTATTTCTACGAAATGATTTCAAGATCAAGACGAGCGAAACACAAAAACCAAAAAATTTTTTAAAATTTTTTTTGGCCAATAATTTCATTGTAATCAATGAGAATTAATAATTTTTACTTACTAAACTTCTTTAAAAATAAAATTTGTTTATTATAAAGTAGTTTCTTCTATTTAAAAGAAGATCGATTCATCTCGATTCGTTAAAATACCTGATTTCGACTGAATTATCAAATCAAGAATCTAACAGTTTAAAAAATATTCTAGTTAAAAAATAAGTATAGTAAATCTGTTCGGGCCACGAACAGTCTCGCACAGTTTGACTGTTGCGGCCGTTTACCGCAGGATGATATAGCTGCATGTGACTGCAGCCACCATTCGACAGGCAGACACCATTCGTTCATTCATCAGCTCTCTAGTCCTCGTTCAGCTTGACCCAAGCTGATGACGGCTTAAGGCCAGAAACCGGTCTTGGGAAACATTTGCTGGCGCTCTAGATGGCGGATGGAGCAATGGTAAGGTGAGCGTTTTTCTTTGTTTCTAATATCCCCCTCCACGAGTCCAATATACATATATATATATATATATATATATATATATATATATATATATATATATATATATATATATATATATATATATACATACATATTGTGTTCTGTTTTAAAAATTGTAAAAAATGTGTGTTTTGACAATTTTTATCAAATCAAATTTTCAAAATCAAATCGAATTAAATAGATCAATTCCTCTATTAGAACCTTTGGTGTCGAACACTAAACTTGAAGAGATTTACCACTAAACACCAAAACACTTTTTTGAACTGCCTCGACGCACGTTTCGCTAACCATGTTAGCATCATCAGGAGATGATTTAATCTAAGATAAAAGATTTAATCTAGATAAAATCATCTCCTGATGATGCTAACATGGTTAGCGAAACGTGCGTCGAGCAGTTCAAAAAAGTGTTTTGGTGTTTAGTGGTAAATCTCTTCAAGTTTAATGAATTAAATATGTTAAAAAGTTTTACAGCAATGAATCTAGATTAAAAGACCTTTAGTGGTGGTACAGAAGGAGTTCTTTTAGAAAACTTTTCGTATTAAATCTACGTATCAAATAAACATTGTACAACGTAGTATTACTTTCGGCTAGTAAATAATAACAATCTTCTTCTAAAGATAAAGACAAAACCATAGCCGTTATTAAAAAAGGATTTTTATTGAACTCCATAGCGTGTGAATATATTCAAGATATGGTTCAAGTGAAACGATGGTTATCGCTATTATAAAAGAGGTGGTAAATCTCAATCTTAATCAGATTTTTCGATCGTGAGGTGTTAAAACCATCGAGTTCGCTCTTAAGGGTATTATTTTAATTGAATTTCTCTGAAGTAGCGTAATCCGGCAAATAATGATCCACTTGATTGAGACAGATGAGGGCCGCTCGAGAAGTTCTCGGTCTGATGCAGAGATAGCGCAAACATGACTATGATACGAGGGTTGCCCGTAACGTAAGGTCTCCAAGGCGCTGGAGTCGCAAAGAATGCTTTAGCGCAATATACGGCAGCGCTGGCATGTAATTTGATTTCCTGCCTACAAATCCCCACTCTGAGCTATCTGCGACGTATTACTTGACAGCCAATCGCGATGGAGTTTCCACTCGCCGCTACCGCCAGGTGTGAGTTACGTTCTGTGATTGTTTTTTATGTGGTAGAGGCACTACGCTTATAGAAATGCATAATCAATTATGTGAAGTTTATGGACAACAGTGTATGTATGTATGGATATCAAAATGTGCGAAAACAGCGCAGAGAGTTTAAAAATGGACGTACAGACGTCCATGATGAGCGACGTGCTGGACGGCTATTGGTTTCGGTCGAAACAATTACAAAAGTGGAGGGGGTAATGCTTGAACATCAACGGGTGATGATGCGAATTGATCCCTGATGTCAGTAAATCATCAAATGAAAACAGTAAAATGGAAACAGCAGAATGGAATGTCAGTAAATGGAACTTTTATGTGAGGAATGGAAAGGAAATGAGAATACCAGGTAGGGTTATTAGATTAACCCTGATGGCAATACTTGATTCTAAAGGAATAGTAACAATCCAACATTACAGCATGGTAAAATTTAAGATCAAAGCAGGTTGTAATTACCGTTATGATTTGCGTCTTTTTGCCAACGTAGTGGGAACTCCACAATGGTTTTTTTGCCAAAAAAATGTCAACAGGTTTTTTTCTAATTTTTTGTTTTAAGGCATTTCTCGTTTAAACAATTTCGAAGGGGACAGAATAGATAGTAGTCCGGTGAGTAAGAAGGATGAAGCACAACATCCCAGTTGAAGCTCAAAAATGTTTGCCCGGTTCTAATTGAACCATGTGGTCAAGCAATTGTTGTGATGATGATGATGAGGTTAGTTTTTATTATTAGGTTTGGCTGGTCATATTAATGGTTTGGCCATACTAGTACACACGGATTCCTCGATCTCTAGCTATATCATTTCGCGCACAGTATCGATGTATTCGGGCACGACAATCGATTTTGGACGACCTTCTTTAAATTCGTCCGTGAGCGTACCATGGCCACGACTGAATTCACTAAAACAGTGATAGGCCAATACAAACACAACAGGTCAATAAAACACAAAATGATTATTATTTAACCAAATGTATTGTATCACCTTTAAAGTATGCCCCTTCCGAAATAATATTCTTATGCCAACAAATAATCCAATTCTAAAATAGTTTTAAACTCATTTTCCGGAATCGACTTGAGTTATCGCCGTGAATTCTCTTTCATGTCTTCTATTGACTGAAAACGGGTGCCTCGAAGTGGTAGTTTGAGTTTTCAAAAGAGAAGACAGCCATATCAAGTGCATACGGTGGTTGTTCGATGTTATTAGTTGAATCCACAAGTTTCCAACTTCTGAACGACTTTAACGTGGTTCAAGATGGTGCGTTGTCGTAATGCAAAGTCCAAGAGTTTTCTTTCCACAAATCTGGCCTTTTTCGACGAATTTGCTCTCTCAAAAGCCGCATAATGCCCAAATAATATTCCTTATTTACCATTTGACCTTTTGGTAAGAATTCTGAGTTCACAACACCGCGATAATCAAAGAAAACAGTCAACATTACCTTAACTTTTGATTGGAGTAGTTTTTTCGGTTCCGGCTCAGTTGGAAGGCGCCATTCCGAGGCTTGTTGACTGGTTTGCATATTAAACTCGCATACCCATGTCTCATCACCAGTTACAATGCGTTTTATGAATGTGGGGTCGAAATTGATTCGTTCTAGCACGTC
This sequence comes from Cosmopolites sordidus, assembly GCA_031761425.1. Taxonomy (NCBI): domain Eukaryota; kingdom Metazoa; phylum Arthropoda; class Insecta; order Coleoptera; family Curculionidae; genus Cosmopolites; species Cosmopolites sordidus. Next base: position 82,370 of record JARFXV010001479.1, on the reverse strand, counting down.
TTCAGCGACCTTTACACGATTTAAGTTTCTAAAGAAAATTCAAGTCTTTAGGCACTAGTCGAGCGGCAACGCGGTTCATGCCCAAACAATCGCTTAATGGTGGCGCGTTCATAGTCACGTATTTTTTTTTCATTTGTAATTAATTGTTTTTATAAAATATTATTATAAAAATTACTAGTCGTATCTAATGTAGGTATTGCAGTGATTACGATGCCCTTCACTCTCTAAAGTGTTTTTAGTAGTCTAAGTAGTTTTTTTGGTATGAGTAGTTTTCCTGATGAGATGGGCTCACTGTCTGAAAACTCCACGAAATAATCAGGCCAAAAAAATGCAGTTTACACGAAAAATCGTACAACCATATAACATATTTGTTTTTTCATACTGATGTTTAAATACTTTTGGCTGTCGAATTAAACCTACGTCTTCAAAATCACTCTCATCAGAATCAAAAATGTTTAAATTTATGGGATCATATCAATTATACATTTCACTGTTAAATCAAAATGCATAAAAGTGTGGAATATAAAGAAAGGACAGGTTATGTTTATGAATACTGACAATTGAAGCTGGTCAATAGAAAGCAGGAATAACTATATTCGGAGTCGATTCGCCCAAATTCAAGGGGATAACTTATCTGTCGATTTATACCTAGAATAGTTTTATTTGGCGATTGTAAAACGGGCGTTTCGGATTTTATTTCAAGTATAACTTATACCTGGTATATTCTCGCATTGTAGAATCGGCCCTAAACAGCACAAATAGCATCCACATGACTAAACGTTCTGAGTAGGTATACAATCAACAATGTCAAATTTTACTATGTATATGTCAGATGGCGCCTAACAACAACATTGTTGCCAATACCGGATACATAAATATCAACTCTCGCATTACAACGATAATGTTAAAGGTATTAAAATAAATTTTTAACAATTTTTTATTTTCAAATATAATTGAAAAAAAATTACATACCCCTTTCCCTCACTATACTTATTATCGGTTGTAGTCTACATTGTAAATTAATTTAGGGGGTACTAAAAAAAATATTTTTTTGGTATAATAGCAAAAGACAAGAAATTCTAAGGTTAATTAAAAATTATTTTAACTTGCGAACTTCTTCGTAGCGTGAGAATGCACCCAAGCTATGCGTGGAAGAAATATCAATATACACATAAATGCCGTTTGACTGCAATGATGGTTATCGCTGGTATTAACGAGGTGGCAAATCTAAATCCAATTACATCAGATTTTCGATCGTGAAGTGTTAAACCATTGACTTCCATCATCAGAACATTATTTTAATTGAATTTCTCTGATATAGCGTGATTCAACAACTAACGTTCGGCTTAATTGAGAAATATAGAATATCGCATGATAATATTATGTGATTGTATAGGTAACACCAATACAATCAGTTGGTCATATATACAAATAAAACTTTATAACTGTACTTTTAAATAAACATGATCATTATATGCTGTTATATTTATACAGGGGGCGTTAGATAATCTCATTTGAAGTGCCTGGAGTCACTTGGCGGTTCGTAGCTAATTTTTTTCGTGAGTTTTTCAAGCACTCTTAAAATGAATGACAATTTCGAATATCTTGAAACTTTTGCAAAAACTCAAAAGGCCTATGGAAAGAATGTTTTCTCAAGGTTTGGTTTAAAGCATTTTCAGAAGGCCGCCACTCGATTGAACATAAACCTCGCAGAGGGAGGCCTTCAGCTGCAAAAAGTGAAGAAAATTCTGATCGTTGGTTAACAGTCAGAATAATCGGGGAATAGTTGAATTTGACAGAATTACACTAGAATTACTTACAGAAGTGGTGATGAAGAAAATTTGCGCAAAAATGATTCCGAAAAACCTTTCTTCACCAGATCAAAAGGAAAATAGGAGGAAAATTTGTCTTGACTTCTCGAACGAGTCAGTACTGGTGATGAGTATTGGCATTTTGAATACGACTCAAAAAAGAAACGCCAGAATGGGCAAATCAAAGATTTAAAGCATGCTGATTTACTTTGTTCATAGTCAAGAAATCGTTCATAGGGAATTTGTACCCCAAGAACAAACGGTATATCAGCGTATTTACCCAGAAATTCTCGAAAAACTCGAAAAGGGGTCATTCCATGAAGAACACAGCTGCTACATCACATCGCATCGCAAGGCCTTATTCACCAGACTTGCGCCCTTGTGATTTTTCTTTTCCCAAGGTTGAAAATTTACTTCAAAGGGTATATTTGGTGCCACTGGAGAACATTGGAAAGGTCGTAACGGACCACTCCAACCTCTCCACTGAGTTCCGGTACTGCTATAAAGAACGGGTATCCAAAGCAACTACCTTGAAGGAGACAATGCAGAATAGTAATTTCAATTGAAAAACAAATTATAAAAATCTCATTATTTTACTCTCATTACATTACTCTTATTACTTAAATTATTTAAGTCTCATTACTTTACTCGCATTACTAAAATTCTAAAAGTCTCATTACTTTACTCTGATTTATTAAAATTTAAAAGTATCCCTAGTTTACTCTCATTACTTAAATTATAAAATTCTCATTACTTAACTTTCATTACTTAAATTATAGAAGTCTCATTACTTTAATGTCATTACTAAAATTATAAAAGTCTTATTACTTTACTCTCATTACATAAATTATTAAAGTCTTCTTATTTTACTCTCAGTAATTAAAGTTTTATGACTACTTTCATTACTTAAATTAAAAAAGTCTCATTTCTTTGCTTTCATTACTTAAATTAGAAAAGTGTCATTAATTTACTCTCATAGCTTAAATTATAAAATTATCGTTACTGTACTCTCGTTACTGAAATTAAACAATTGTCATTACTTTAATCTCATGACATAAATTATTAAAGTCTTATTATTTTACTCTCATTACTTCAATTATAATTATTCAATTCAATTATAATTATAAAAGTTTCATTATTTTACTCTCATTACTTAAATTATAAAAGTCTCATTACTTTACTTACTTTTCATATAATTCATAAAAATTACAAAATTAATGAAATAAAATATATTGTTCATAATGCGTTTCTGCAGCATATAGACATTCTGGCTTAATAACCGTGTTGTAATGTCTCAGTTTTGTGTTTTTACTCTCATTACTTAAATTAAAAAAGTCTCATTTCTTTGCTTTCATTACTTAAATTAGAAAAGTGTCATTAATTTACTCTCATAGCTTAAATTATAAAATTATCGTTACTGTACTCTCGTTACTGAAATTAAACAATTGTCATTACTTTAATCTCATGACATAAATTATTAAAGTCTTATTATTTTACTCTCATTACTTCAATTATAATTATTCAATTCAAATATAATTATAAAAGTTTCATTATTTTACTCTCATTACTTAAATTATAAAAGTCTCATTACTTTACTTACTTTTCATATAATTCATAAAAATTACAAAATTAATGAAATAAAATAAATTGTTCATAGTGTTGCATTATTTTTCTCCATATATTTATGCCTTTATGTTATTTAGTTATGTTCAAATACTTTACAGGTTTTCACTCATAATGCAATAAACAACTACTTAAGTTATATATTGCAAACAGGTCGTATTTCTAATATAATCAATGGAACGTACGAAATAGGTTTTCGCTTGTATGGAATTCTTGTTAAATCATACATAAATTTAATGAAAGTACGAGAAAAAAATAGAGGCGAAAAATTTTAGAAAGGTACAGCGTTCGATATATCGTTGAAAACCGTAATCAGAAATATGCAAACGTGTGAAATATATGATCGATACACGAATGTATTGTAGTCTGTTTAAAGGACGGCACTAAGTAATAGAATTCACTTTATAAAGCATCTTAATATGGTTTATGGTAGTCTTAATAAAAACACTTCAACAATTGAAGGGGCAAGTGGAAGAAGGGGTTATGTTACAAAAATAAACAAATGAGATAATTAGATTTCAGTAAAATTAATTGACATTTTGTAACCGAAGATAATTTTAAAATTTGGTTTATTTAATTAATAGGACTAGTTTGTGAATTAGTTTCAAGAATATACAAATATTAGCTATTTAATTTTTTGTCATTTTTTTAAATTTAAATTTACATAACCTCTTCTTCAATTTACTAACAGTAATAATAGGTTCAATAAACAAGCAAATAAAGTCAAGGGCTTTAATAAGACTATTTATTATTATTATTATTCACGTATGGGCCCTGGTGGACCACGCGAAGTACAATTAGAGGCCTTTGTTGTTGTTAGCCTTCCATTGAGCCCATACTAATTTCATTCTTTCGCTATGAGCTTTTCTCCTTTCGTCAGACCAAGCTGTTCCAGTCTTCCTACATTTTTCTCTCTGGCCAACCTTCCAAACGTTAACCTTGTGTCTGAAGCAACCTCTATCCTGAATTTCACTTTGTGTAATATTTGCTGATCTTAGGCCCTCTTTAATTGCCGCAATCCATTTAATTATTTCTACTTTAGCTCTACTCCAATTTTCATAAAATTCAACTAATTGTTTAGTTAGCCTACTCGGATTCATCCGTTTTATGTGTCCGTAAAACTTAAGTCTTCTTTTTCTCATATCGCTATGTATATCTGTGTATTGTTTGATTTCTTGGTTTTCTCGAAGTCGGTATGTTGTGCTATTTATTTGTTTGGGGCCTAGGATTTTTCTTATGATTTTTCTTTCCTTCTTTTCAATGTCCTCGACGTCCGTCTTTCTATTCAAAATGAGCGTTTCTGCAGCATATAGACATTCTGGCTTAATAACCGTGTTGTAATGTCTCAGTTTTGTGTTTTTAGATAGGCATTTTTTTGTTGTAAATATTTTGTGTAAGTCTCAATGCCGTTTCCATTTTTTGACATCTACCCTTATTGGCCGCTTTTTCCAACCCATTTTCCATGATTATTTCATCCAAATATTTGAATTGAGAGACTCGTCTGATATTACCATATTTTGTTTTTAGAAATGGTGTTCTTAGTCTGTTACAGGTCATATCTTTTCAAATGAAATTTCGAGTCCTACCTTTTCTGCTGTTTCTTTTAGGATTTCAATCTGTTTTTGAGCCGTTAATACATCTTGAGCTAATAAGACTATTTAATATAGGAAAAAATGTTAAGTATAAAATAATAATGCATTCCTAAGAAAATCGAAAATTATATTAAACAGAAAATTATTGAATTAGATACTCGAATATGAAACGAAATTATTTGGTACGTCTTCTTTTTTGTGTTGGGTTTTCACTTTGCACTTCAATAATATGTTTATAAAATCCTCTATGTTCTTGGATAAAGAGTAACAGAGGTAAAAAATTAAAATTTTAAATTTTAAAAAATTGTCGAACATATTAATATTCTATTTTAGTACTTCTTAATTTTTTATGCATAAAACTTAAATTACACTAGTTGTTTTCGTTATTTCTAGCTTGGTAGAAAAACGAAACATGAAGTTTTGCAGTGCCAAGACTTTGGAGGAAACCTAGTGATCATATGCAACACTGTTATTTTTGTATCATTAATCCAAGTAAACGTCGATCTGTTAAAAATGCTAAAAATATTTTATATCTTGATCTTCCTTCAACGTCTTCTCCGATACCTCATGGTGAACATTTTCCAGTTCCATCTCGTTCAGAATTAGATAACTTCGGAATTCAATCGTCGCAAACTTCAACAGAATTCAGTACACCGCTTACCAACACCGATGGTAGTAAATTCATGATGAAGTCACAGAGTTTTGGATCACATTTCATCAGCTCAAAAGAATTCAATGATTTAGTACGAGACCTAAACCTACCCAAGAATAAAGCAGATATTTTAAATTCACGATTGAAACAGTGGAACTATCTTGAAGATGATGTGAAAATAACTGATCAAAGAGAGCGCCATAAAATGTTTTCCTGTTTTTTCACCAAAAAGCCGGACTTTGTTATTGTAATAGCGTGACTGATTTGTTCAAGGAAATCGGAATACAATGCATTCCTTCTGACTGGCGGCTTTTTATCGATAGCACTTCCAAAAGCTTAAAAGCATTTTTTTTCACAACGCAAACCTATTCCCTAGTCTTCCCGTAACAAATTCTATAATGCTTAAGGAAAGTTACGTTAGTGGGAAAATGATACTGGAAAAGCTATATATATATATATATATATATATATATATATATATATATATATATATATATATATATATATATACAATGGTGTATATATATATATATACACCATTGTTATATATAGAACACCATCGGCCAGAAATAGGCGATTCTAAGATGGTTGGTTTTCTGATGGGAATGCAAGGTGGGTATATTAAGTACCCTAGTCATCTTTGCTTATGGGATAGCAGAGCAGATTCAGTACATTACTAACGGCGTATATGATCTGATCGCGTCGAATTTCAGATAGGAAAACAGAATGTGAAGTTGGAACCAATTGTAGAGCCTAAGAATACATTGATGCCGATATCCATACTAATATATAAATCTACAGTGGTTTTTACGGATGTTCCGTTATAACTACTGAACCATGCATCCGATTGACTTGAAACTTGGTATCCATATAGAAAATACATGTACTTAATGGATAGGCTAATATTTATATGAGTGTTGGACTCCCTACACCAGTTGCGGGGGCGTTAATGATGAGAATCGCTAATTATCTGATTTTATAGCTTTTATAAACTCATTATTAAAATGAAAATTTGAAATGAATTTTTTCATTCTTGGGCTATATTAAGACTAATTAAGAACGTCTGCAACTGAGTTCAAACTCCTAAAGCGGTTGTGAGGGCGCTAATGATCAAAAACGCTAAATTTAAAATTTCAGCTTTTATCAACTTATTATTGATTATTATTATTATCATGTACGTTAACTACTAATATTATTAATTTTAATAAATTAATTATTAATTAAACTATTAAATTAATATTTTTCTGTAGCATTCAAACTTTGTTTGTTTTTTTCTAACCTAAACGACTATAACCTATTTAAAAAGATATTAAAAACATATATATATATATATATATATATATATATATATATATATATATATATATATATATATATATATATATATATATATATATATATATATGTATACGTATATGTTTATATTTATTAATTAAAGAAGAAAAGAAGGAAGCGTGGAATAATTAGATTAAAACTAGAAAAAATTAGAAAAATTAGTTTCCCAGCATTAAATTAATAAGATATTTATTTCAACTTTTTATATTGAATTTTCGGTTGTCAATCTCAAGATAGTTTTTAATTATTTCCAATTATTTGTTGTAGTCATAAATGCCTAAAAAAGGAAAGTCCAAATTAAATTTGGTAACGTCTAAATCAAAGTATATGAAAGCTAGGCGTGCATGTGAAAGTCAA